>APFE030280346.1:1547-101175 GCA_000404065.3 Pinus taeda | reverse complement strand
ATTCAGCCAGAGGAAACCATTTGACCCATTATGTCTGTTTATCAGATACAAAGCAACGAAGATATCCTTCCAAACATTTGTTTACTATCTCAGTTTTCCCATCAGATTGAGGATGATAAGATGGGCTATGAGCTAAGTAAGTACCAAGACAAGAAAATAATTATGTCCAAAAATTTCCAGTGAAAATGGGATCTCTATCACTTACAATAATCTTTGGGTTTCCAAGTAGCTTTTGAATTGTTTCCATAAATTCAGTAGAAATTGTACTGGCTTTAAATGGATGTGATAATCCCCAAAAGTCTGCATACTTGGTAAGTCTGTCAACTACGACCATGATGAAACTCTTTCCCTCAGACTTGGGTAAACCTGTGATAAAATCCATTGAAACCTCCTCCCAACGTTGGCTTGGAATGGATAAAGGTTGTAATAGACTCAGTGTCTTAATTGTTTCAACTTTATTTTGTTGGCAAACCAAACATTCCGCCACAAACTTTTGAATATCTAATTTAAGGCCATCCCAAAAAAATTCCTTCTTAACCCTGTGGTAAGTTTTTAAAAATCCTGAGTGCCCTCCTAAGGGAGAAGTGTGCAATTCCATAAGAATCTTTTGTTTTAGCTGCGAATTCCTACAGAGGTATAAGCGATCTTTGTACCATAATGAATAATTTTTCCAGCTAAATCTATCAGACATACTGGAATCTTGTTCTAACTTTCGAATAAGTGTCCACACTTCTTCTTCATTCTTCCATTCCTCCCTTGCTTCATTTATCCAATCTGGTTGGATAATAGAAATGGCGCACAACAATCCTTCCACATCCTCATCCTTTCTTGAGAGTGCATCTGCCACCACATTTTGCTTCCCTTTTTTGTAGATGATTTCAAAGTCATAACCCAACATCTTTGTGACCCACTTTTGTTGCTCTTCAGAGGATAATCTTTGTTCTAAAAAGTATTTAAGGCTATCATGATCTGTTTTTACCTTGAAGTGTCTTCCCATTAGGTAGGGTCGCCATTTCTTAAGTGCATGGAGTATTGCCAACATTTCCTTCTCATAAATAACTTTGTGTAAAAACTTTCCCTTGATTGGATGACTTTCAAAAGCAATGGGTCTTTCATCTTGCATTAAAACAGCACCAATTCCATTTTCTGAAGCATCACATGCCACAATAAAGGTTTTTGTGAAGTCTGGTGTAGCTAGGACCGGTGCTTGGCACATTGCCTCCTTAAGATGTTCGAAGGCCTTTGTTGCTTCTAGAGTCCATGAAAATGCATCTTTCTTCAATAATGTTGTTAGAGGTGCTACTATTCTCCCATAATTCTTAACAAACTTGCGAAAATACCCTGTCAACCTGAGAAATCCACACAGATGCTTTATGGATGTGGGGATTTTCCTTTCCTTAATGGCTTTAATTTTGCTAGGGTCTACCTTAATTCCTTCATGAGATACAATATGACCCAGATATTCCACCTCTTGTACTCCAAAGAAACGTTTGGATCTTTTTGCATATAATTGTTTCTCCTCCAATAGTTGTAGCACCCTGTCAACATGTTCAACATGATCCTTCCAAGACTTGTTGTAGATTAGTATATCATCAAAAAATACTAACACAAATTTTCTAAGGAATGGTTTGAAATTTGAATTCATCAAACCTTGAAATGTTGAAGGTGCATTGGTAAGGCCAAAAGGCATGACCAAATTCATAATGACCCTCATGAGTTCTAAATGTTGTTTTCAGAATGTCTTCAATCTTCATTCTGATTTGATGATATCCTGAATGAAGATCCAACTTGGTGAAGTAAATTGATCCATGCAATTCACCCAGTAATCCATCAATGACAGGAATGGGAAACTTATCTTTAATAGTGAGCTTGTTGAGCTCCCTATAATCTAGACACATGCACAATGATCCATCCTTCTTGTGCACCAATACTACTAGAGCAGAGAAAGAACTTTGACTCAGTTGAATTATACCAGCCTCTAGCATTTCTACAACCATACGTTCAATTTCAATCTTTTGGGCATAGGGATATCTGTATGGCCTGATGTTTGGAGGAACACTTCTTGGAATTAGATGAATAGCATGATCATGGTCACACATAGGTGGGAGACCTTTGGGAGTATCAAATACCTTGGAATGATTGTCTAGGACTTTTCTGAGATTTAGAGAAATAGATGATTCCGGTGTGGAAACATCTAGTGAACATAATTGTGAAATTACACCTCTTTGTTCCTTTTTTAGAAGCTTTGTCATACCATTAGAGTTGATTATATTTCCTGCTTTCCTTACAATACCCCTTAATTCAACTCTCTATCCTTCCGTACAAAATTTGATGAAAAGTTCTTGAAAATTAAAAGCCATTGTACCCAAAGATTGTAGCCATTGGACTCCTAGTACAACATCAACACCTCCCATTGGAATGGAAAGCATTGGACTAGTCAGTACATATTCTCCCATGGATAGTTGTGATATTATGGCACTTTTCTAGAGCAATTTATTGTTCCTCCATTTGCAGCCATCACTTGACACTCTGGTGTTGGATATAAAGAAGCAATTCAATTCTTTTGCTACCTTACAATGAATAAAATTGTGGGTACTTCCTGAATCAATCAACACTATTGCCTTTTTCTTCTTGATTTGTCCTTCTATCTTGATGGTTTGATTACAAGATATGGTCGGATTCATTTCTTCTTTATCTAGGCTTTGTTCTTGGAGTATATCCTCTTCTTTTGACCTTTCTTTCTCCTTTTCTTCTTTCTCTTCACAATCGATGTATAATAATTTCTTCTCAGCACACTTATGACCTTTAGTGTATTTGCTATCACAACTGTAACAAATCCCTTTTGCTCTTTTTTCTTCCAATTTTTGTGGTGTCAACCTTATAGGTTGTGGAAGACTAGGGGCAGAAACACTTCCGTCTTTATAGTTGTGAGTGGTATGCTTCCTGGTTGCCATAATTTTGCTTTCCATTTTTCTCGCTAACCTAAATGCCTTCTCTAATGAATCAGGTTCCCAAAGGCGAACATCATGTTGGATATTATCCTTTAAAGACCCTATGAACACATCAATCCTATGCTCCTTTGGAGTATTTTTTACCCTTATGTTCATTTTTTGGAACTCCTCAATGTGCTCCATTATTGAACCCTTTTGTTTGAGACTTATCAATTGGCTAAAAAAAGTGTTGCCTTTTGTATCCTCATAATGTGCTATCAATTCTTCCATAAAAATTTTCCAAGTGACAAATTGTTTACGAGAGCAAAGCCATTGATACCATACAAACTGATTTGGTTCCAAATATAAAGTTGCAATACATACCTTTTGTGTGTTTTGCACATTATTGAGATCGAAAAATTGCTCCATCTGTAATATCCATGTTGTGGGATCCTTGCCATCAAACTTCCTCATATCGATTTTTGGAATATGGTGGGTCTTCGATCTAACATAAGATTCTATGAAATCATGATTAACATTTATTTTGTTCTCATCATGAGTTTCTTTACTACCCTTTCACCATTAGTAAGCATTTCTTGTAGAAACTTTGTAAAATCTGTCTTCAAATATTCCATACCTGTCTTCAAATATTCCATGTTTGTCTTCAAATCTATCTTCAAATCATCCATCTTAGATTCCATGTCAATCATCTTAGCTTCTACGCCTTTCTTTAAGCAGTCCATCTTAGCTTCTATTCCTTTCTTTAAACCATCCATCTTAGCTTCTACATCTTTCTTTAAACCATCCAACTTAGATTCTGTTCCTTTTTGTGCAAGGGACAATTGTTGCACTTGGTCTTGTAATTTTGATATATCATGTTGCATTTCTTCCTCTTCTTCATGAGTCATGCTAGAGCTTTCAGGTTCCTTACTAGGTGTTTGCATTTTCTTTCCTCGGGGCATCAGGTACCGATAATAATGCTCTACTATGCCCTTTGAATTCCTTCAAAATAAATTTCAAACCAATCTTAAGCAAAAATTTAAAAGAATATACACACCATTTTTCACTTTGTACGAGCTCGATATTGCCTCTGATGTATCTCTGTACATTCAAATCATCCAATTTTGAAATTGTGACTTGCAGTATCCCTCTGTGTCCTCTTTCCAAAGCCACCAGTCTGATCCAAATTGGATTCTCCAAGGAAGAGTTATGTGAAATATCCCACAGTGACCTGATTATAGACTAGTTCAGTAGAGAGAACTTGTATGACGTGTCATGAGTACCTGTTTCAACCTTTGCTCTGAAAAACAGATACAAGAAACTACAATCTGTCCTCTTTCTATATCTTCTTACGAAATTTCAATCTGATGCTCAGAGAGAATGTTATGAAGATTTTCCCCAGGTCACTTGTTTGGAATGTAATTCAGGAGTCTGTAAAAAGGCCAACTTCCTCAGATCATATCTCCGCAAATATAGCGTGAAACGTTCTGAAATTCACACCGGAGCTTCATCGTGATATCTTCTCAAACGGGTTGTTTTTTTAGCTTCTGAAACATCGCAGAAAAAATGTTATAGCGCAAATGCCACGATGACCTGTTTGGAGTAACGAAACCCTAGAAGCCAAAGCTCTGATACCATATGTTATGAAACCAACTCAAGAAAAGATAGAAAAGATAGATCAATGCCTTAGAATTCAGCCTCTGCGAGGGGGAAACCTCCTTTACATTACATAAATGAACAGTTCTTGGATGATACCAATGACAAAACCTCCTTTCTATATATAGGAGTCTAAGTAGTCACAATATAACCCAACTGACCTAACAATAATAATATAAAGCCACAAAAATAACAATAGAGGGATTCTATGGGGCACAATAATAACAATGTGGGGATAATAGGGGCACAACAACATTAATAAGGGGTACAATTACAATAGTAATGGGGTAATCACTAGTATTATAGGGACCCAACACGCTAACACAGAACCTCCAGATGATGAGGGTTAAGCCTCGAGAGGAAGACCCTAAGGTAAACATTATGCTGCGAAGCGGAACTGCGATGGAGGAGGATAAAGGAAAGTAGCCAGCAAAAGGTGAATGGGCTCGCAAAGCACCAAAAAAAGAGATTGGGTTTGACTTGGAGCACGCAAAGGAAACATTTATGGAAGCAAAGAAAAGCTTCACAAAGCCCTCTACCTTAGGAAGTCAGGAGAAACCAGTTGAAGAAATGGACCCATCCATTATTACCACATTCTTGGTGACCTGCATGAAACTACTCTGTGATAGTAAGGCTATGAAGGGTGTGCGGGAATTGATCAATCGATGCATTCATAAGGATGATGCTACTGGTGAGCTGTGCATGGTCAAGAAGCTTGGCAAGCACAAGGCAAGGACGGAGCGTGAAATGAGACTCACTGTGCAGATAGGGGAATACGAGATGGACCAAGATATCAAGGATCTGGGGTCTGACGCGAATGTTTTGCCAAAATAAAATCAAGAAAGAATGGGGAGACCTACACTCCAATGCTCTCTGATACAGTTAAGCATGGAAAATCAATAGAAAATTATCCCAATGGGGAGGCTGCAAGGAGTAACATATGACATCGAGGGAGCGAGCACACTGGAGGATTTTGAGGTAATAGAGATTGTGGATGATAGAAATCCCTACCATGTGCTCCCTAGAATCGATTGGGCCACTGACATGAATGGAGTAATCAACTTGAAGAAGAGAAATATTTTATTTGAAAAGAATTCACTCCGCATAGTGGTGTCGCTCGATTCCATGAAGGGACTGAGCTATACAGAGCTAGTCTGAGATTATGAAAATGATGACGATCTGGACCAGATTTACAAGATAACGGTGCCAGACCAGGATTGGGTGAATCCGACAGCGAACAAACGTATTCCATGGGACCATGAAAGCTCCTTTACATCAGATTCAGACAAAGAATTAGTGCGCTAACAGAACCAGGTGCATGAAGTATCTACGGTGTGTTGTAACATGATGACAAAGTCATTGCATTGTGTGTCATCGAAAGCTAGGGATCTGACTCGTTATGATGGGCTAACTAATGCTGATTTCTTTTTGGATGCATTTGAAAGAGAAGTGATCGAGAAACATCGGTTCCAAGCCTTGGACTGGGTACTGCTCGCTACGCCTGCAAGATGGTGGGGTACACACAAGGATAATTTCGATGATTGGCGCAACTATAAGAGAATGATGAGAATACGTTTTGGGCAACCAAAGATGCTGATGATAGATAAGTATGATGGAAGGGATGATCCACGTGATCACCTAGCCAAATGGACTAAGGCTTATGGAGTAGAGCCCCAGCCTGAATGGGTGCATCTGTTTTGTCATACCCTAGGCGTCATAACAATGAATTGGTACTTGGAAACTGAGCTCCACCATAGAACTGAAGAGCGGGATATCTTGCGCCATGGATTTATAATGACCTTCAAATTTGAGGGTGCGTTTGACTGTATTGACGTGGTAATATAAGAAGTTAAAGCAACGATATTTAGGGCACTGTAAGATCTTCGGGACACTGCAATGATCTTTAAGACGCACTCGAATGCTATAACGTGAGCACTGAAGAAGAAGATGAGGATCCCCGAAAGATTAATATTCCAGAAACTAAAGGTCACTGCAAGGTTGAAGGTCCACAAATACAGGAACCTGACATAACCGTGCCACTAAAAATTAGGCAGGTCAATGCTGACATAGAGGCAGAACCAAAATTTGCAAAGATAGGAGACTATTGGGATGGTGTGACAGTAGACAAGGTCACTAGGCTCCACCACAAATATCAGGATTTGTTCCCCATGAATTTTTCTAATTTAAAAGGGATAATAGGAGACCCGGGTTTCATGAAGATCACCCTGAAACTGAATGTGAAGCCTGTAAAACAAAGACCTTACTACCTTAATCCTAAGTATAAGGAAAAGGTTCGCACTCAATTAGATAAGATTCTTGCGGTAGGAATTATTGAACCAGTGGAGGAATCTGATTGGGTAAGCCCTATAGTGGTTTAGGAAAAGAAACAAAAGGAGGAAATAGGGATATGCGTGGATCTATGGAAGATGAATAATGCTTGCATGCATGATCCCTTCCCGACCCCATTCATTTACGAGGTCCTAGATAATGTGGGCAGCCAAGAAGCATACTCTTTCATTGATGGGTTCTCTGGGTATCATCATATAAAGATCATGCCTGAGGATAGAAGCAAGACAACCTTCATGACTAAATGGGAATGTTTTTAGTACACTATAACACCTTTTGGGTTGAAGAATGTGCCACCAATATTTTCGCACATATTCATTGTGGCATTCAAAGACTTCATTCATAAGTTTCTAGAGGTATACTTTTACGATTGGACAGTGTTTGGATTAGTCAAGCGTCATGTGGAAAGTTTGTGCTTAATGTTAGATACATGTCAGAGATACCAGATCGCACTCAATCTAAGGAAGTTTTTGTTTTGTGTCCCATTCGAGATTCTGCTGGGTCATGTGGTATGAAGACAAGGATTGATGGTAGACCCCATGAAAATTGTGGTGATAATCAACTTGGAGGCGCCAAGGAATGTGAAACAACTATGTGCAACTCTAGGGCATATCAGATACTATAGGAAGTTCATCAAGAGCTATGCCTAGATCACCGTGCCCATGGAGAAGTTGTTGAAAAAGGATGCTACATTATGTTGGAGTGATGAATGCCAGAAGAACTTGGATGTACTGAAGGAGAAAATGGTCACCGTGCCAATCCTAGCCTTCCCGGACTAGGAGAAGGAATTTCGTGTGCACATGGATGCCTCATGTATTGTGTTGGCAGTCATGCTAACAGAGGCAGGAGAGGGGGAATTGGACCAACTTACATCATCTGTGAGCAAGAAGTTGTCTAAGGATGAGAAGAACTACTCCACTACAGAGCATGAAGGACTAGCTATGGTATATGTGCTCCAAAAGTTCAGGCATTATTTGTTGCATGGATATTTTAAGATGTATACGAATCATTCTGCGTTGAAATACCTAGTGAATAAGATTGTGTTGGGAGGGGAATATCTGCAGATGATTTTTGTTGTTCCAGGAGTATGACTTTGAAGTTATGACTTTGAAGTTATTGTGAGTCCAAGATGATTGAATGCGGGACATGATCATCTATCACGCATTGAAATGGGAGAGGAACCTACTAACTTGAAAGAGGGGTTGTCTGATGCGTAGCTCTTTGTAGTGTGCATCACAGACAACCAATTTGAGGGGATCATTCATTTCCTAATGGCAGGAACTACTCCATAAGGGTATACCAGCCAATAGAAGGAGTTAGCAGTGTGTGCAACAAACTTCTCCATCATTGCAGGGCACTTGTACAAAATGGGGTCGGATGAAATATTGCGATGTTATGTACCCAGCATTGAACGAAGTAGCATTCTCATGGAGGCTCATGGAGGAGCTGTAGGAGGACATTATGCAAAAAAGAAACATCACAGAAGGTTCTACATGTTGGGTTGTAGTGGCCAGCTCTACATAAGGATGTGAAAGCATATTGTAGGACCTATGACACATGTGAAAGGACTGGTCGACCATCATGGGGGGATGAATTGCCTTTGATGCTGCAGGTAATGTTACAACCATTTGAGAAATGGGTGATTTACTTTGTGGGTCCAATTTAGCCTCCAAGAAAGAAGATAGGTGCGCGGTACATCATCATCGTGACTGAGTACTTGACCAAGTGGGAAGAGGTGCAGTCTGTGAAGGACTGTACAAGTGCGACAACATCAAAGTTTCTTTTTGAATACATATTGACAAGATTTGGTTGTCTAAAAATGTTGATGAGCAATCATGGTACACACTTTCTTAATGGAATAATCAGCGCGTGATAGAATAATTTCAAGTGTACCACCAAAAGAGTACGCCTTATCACTAGCAGGCCAACGGGACGATTGTTGAGCATGGAACTCCCCTGGGCTAAAACCCAAGTTTTCACCCAATCTTGTTGTAAAGCTCTGCGAATTGCTGGTGCAGAGCGTGAAAATTATGATAGAGTCACAGGGTTGTCCGCCCTAATTTGTAATGTAATGTCGGCTGGATAGAACTACCAATGGATGTGGACCATGAGATTGTATAAATAGAGTGAGGTTCTAAGTGTAAATGAAGGATAAAAAGTAGAGAGATAGGTAGAGAGGCTAAGGAAGTAAGGTGAAGTTTGTCTTTGGGTCATAGAATAGGAGAAGGCTCTAGAGCTGAGTGCACAGAGGCCTAGTAGTCCGCAGCTGAGTGGACGGACCCCTGTTGTTGAGTGTGCAGGGTGGAGTCGAGTCTGTAACCAGAGAAGGAATTAATAAAGACAAGTTTTATCATAATTGTGTGTCTATTCTTGGGATAATGCATGTTTGATATAATTTTCACATACATTGTTTATTTACTATGCACACCTGTATGAATGGTTTATGTTGTTAAGTATAACTGAAAGCATGAAAGTAGGCTAAAATAATCAACTAACATTGGAATAACAGTAAGGTCTTGGGTAGTAATGTGGAAGTGCAACATTTAGGCCCTGAGTAGGGCTGCACGAAGGCAGTACATCAGGCTACAAGGTACAGGAAAGTGCGCAAAGCAACTTGCGCGTAAGGTCAAACCACGACAATTGAAACTCATTAGACATCTCCACAGTGCAGAAACCTAGTTCTAGCACTCTCCCATACTACTTCGATTGAAACCTCAGTTCGTGCTTCACGGACTGTTGCCGAAAGGGCCAGTAGTATTAAGATTTGTTTGGCTAACTTAACTTTGAACCTGATTCAAGCTCCTATAAGCCAACAAATGGTTTCGTTTCCGAGACCAAGATCTGCATAAGGGATGTTTGATGTTGTATCACTAGAATACAACAAAGAAAGGAATTAAAGAGTGGTTGGACAGAAAGATTCACGATTTCACAGCACAGGAACACATGAATCCGTGGTTATCAAAGGAAGAGTGGTTAGGTTCTTACTTATATATGGAAATCCATGTAATTTTCTTTGCATCCTTTCCCTTTGAGTTGTACGAGTGGATCGGGAAGCTAGCAGACAGTCAAGAAGGTGTAGGCTTAACAAACCTATTTTGTGGACTCCAGAGTTGGTGCACAGACTGGAAGCATCAGAAGATAAGATCGTGTGCACTTTGGACCATTGGATCAATCGAATTATAGGAGGGTTTATCACTGACTTCATGGTAGATACTTCAGTCAGCTATAGTGAGGGGGAACAACGCTTCCTCAAAGGACCACGAGGTAAGTAAATTAAATCTCTTAACACTTGGATTAAAATGCTACTGTGTGAAAAGAGGGTTATGTGAATAAATTGATGTTTAGGGCTATGCAATGTGGGAGGATCTACAGAAATGAAGGTAGCATAGAACTAGAGTTTAGCCCCTTGATTTCACCTCCGTGGGAAAGTGAGGAAGAGAGAATGAAAGTTTCACCAAGAAGTGCGATCAGTCTGATAAAGCAGCAGATTTTGCACATACCACCCCCACCTACACCACCACCAGTTTCACCATCTTCACACCCATCTTTGGCCCACACCACCTCCGCCACCACCACAAGTCAATATGGCGAGCATGATAAAGTTGCTGGTGTTCAAAGGAGTAGGGAACGAAGATCCGGACCAATTTTGGTTTGTGGTAAAGGCTCTATGTGAAGCGATTTGCAGGATCATGCACTGATGTGGTACATTAAGCATTAAAATGACAATCCAAATGCAGGTATCATGGATATCCAAGCTACACTAAATAGGTAATTTAGCAAGCTAAAATCAGAGACACGGTCGATTATTGGATTTAAAAAAATCATGATGCTTCTAGGTGAAACCCCCTAGGAGCTAGATCAGAGACTGAAGTGTATGATTCGTGAAGCCAACATGACCTTCACAAATGGGCAACACCCCGCATGGTTTATAGCATCACTAATTCCACATCTACGGAACACGCTATCACAGCAAAAGCTATCCATACAGGCCGAGACCTTGGAGATCACAATCAGACTGCATGAGATCCCGATACAAGATCCTAACCTGGGAGTCCAACAAATCCATGTGAATTTGAAAATCTTGTGCCTTGAGATGCAGAGTTTGAAACAAGATAGGACATCCCCCCCAGAAGCACGCGAGGAGGTATGGTGTGTAAAATGCAAGGGCCAGGGACATGAAAAGGACCATTGTCGATTCTTCACGAACTACCTGGCAGCAGGAGGACCAATGCCATTGAGACCAGAGGCACAAGCAGGACTGAGTGTGGTGCCTACATTATGGTGCATGATTTGTTAGATAGGAGGGAATCATGCTACAAATAATTGCCATCTATTACAGAAGTATACATAGACATCCCAACAATTGTTTTGAAATTTCTGCAGGTTAGTAGGCCATGATGAGCGTAAGTGTAGAAGTTATGAACTAATGATGTATTGGACACCTACCTATAGAATTTAGAACAGAACATGGGTCATCAATCAAAATGCAGGGATGGCATGCATTGGATTTCAAGGGTGCAGGCGAGGTTGAGGTGGAATGGGACCAAGAAGAGGTCACGGATAACTGATCTATTACAATTGCGAAGGGCCAAGGCATTATGCCCGCGATTATGTGAATTTGATGAGACCATCATGCTTATATTGTACTCAATTTGATCATGATATGGAGGACTATCCCATGCTGATAGTGAGGTTGCACGATAAAAGAGAACTCCAACCTCCCTCGACTCAGAACTTGCAAATAATGAGTTCCGAGCCGCGTGAAGAAGACCCAATTGTAAATATCATGCTCCGAAGTGGTATCATGATAGGAGATGACAAAGGCAAGTAGCCCGAAGAGAGTGCCTAGGTTTGCAAGGCTCCAACAAAGGAACTATAATTTGATTTAGAGCGCACTAAGGAGACATTCACGGAGGCTAAGAAGAAATTCGCAGATGCTTTGACCTTAGGAAGTAAAGACAAACTAGAACTGGAAATGGACTTGTCAATGCTCACTACATTTTTGGAGACATGCATGAAGCTATTATGTGATAGCAAAGTGGTGAAGGGACTACAATAACTCATCACTAGATGTGTTGGAACCATGCTAGGAGAACTGGGCATAGTCCAGAACCTTGGGAAGCACATAATGTGAACATGAAGGGAAATGAGATTGACCACGCAGATCAAGGAATATGAAATGGATCAAGTGATTTTGGATCTAAGATTAATGTGAACGTCCTACCAGAGCATACATGGTAACTCATGGGCAAGCCTGCATTGCAATGGTCTCCTATTCAATTGTGAATGGTGAACCAGCAAAAGATCCTACCCATGGGAAGATTGCAGGGAATAATGGTGGCTATCGAAGGTGAAAGCGCGCTTGAAGATTTCAAAGTGATAGAGATTATTGATGACAACAATCCCTATCCTGCACTACTAGGAATAGATTGGGCCACTGACATGAATGGAGTGATAAATCTAAAGAAGAACAAGATGCTTTTCGAGAAAAAGTCACTATGCATAGTGGTACCTTTAGACCCTATGGAAGGATTGTACTAAACAAAGCCAGTGCATGACTACGTGAGTGATGACGATCTAGACTGTATCTATAAGATAACAGCATAGGAGCAAGACTGGGTGAATCCAACAATGGATGGCAGGATTTCGTGGGAGTGCAAAAGCTCCTACACCTCAGATTCGAATGAGGAGATAGAATGATGGCAGAACTGATTACACGAGGTAGTCACGGTTAACTGCAACATGATGAGAAGGTCGCTGCACTGGGTGACAATAGAGGTAAGAGATATTCCTATGTACAATGGACTAACCGAGGTGGATTATTTCCTAAGCCAATTTGAATGAGAAGTACTGGAACAACAAAATTTTGATGCTCTGAAATGGGTACTGCGCGCTACGCCCACAATATGATGGGGTACGCATCAAAGAAGCTTTGAGAACTGGCGTGAATGCAGAAGGATGTTGCTCATGCGGTTTGGAAAGCCTTAGATGTGAATGAAATCCAGGTATGATAGACGAAACAACCCACGTGCCCACCTTTCCAGATGGGTACAGGTATATGGTGCACAACCTACACAAATGCACACCGTCCTCACGATAGGAAACATGACTGGAAAGAAGGAGTGATCAAGCATATGGAACGAATGATGACTAGGAAATATGGTAAGACCAAGCACATAGATGATTATCTGCATGGAAGCCTTTCATAAAGTACGCAAAGTACTGAATGCGGTCCACCATGTGAAATGAACTGACTAGGACCTGCACGTATGAGCAGTTCTATGGATTGATAGGACCATGTGAAAAACCTTGACCAAATGGGAACTTCTGAAGCTAAAGTATCAAGCAGATGTTGTAATCCCTATGGAGCATGCAAAGCCTAGTTGGTGCCTAGTAGCACTAGTATATAAGATGGTTCGCGAAGCCCGGAAGCAAGGGATCACACAGCCACAAGAAATAGAATGCATGGGACTTTAGGAAGAAATCCAACAGGGAAACCTTAGACTCCACGAACTTGAAGAAGAAACGGTACAGTTAAGGAAGAGAAGTGCTTTGATGGACATGGAGGTTAAGAATATGAAGGATGAAATAACAAAAGATTTTCTCGGCAAAAAGACAAGGCTGGTAAGACATGGTGCATGTGATCCCATTGACAGGGTTAAGACCTATTGCTGTGAATTGATTAGTCTGATGCCTTGGCTTGGACCACATACTTCTAAGCATAGTGACCAGGGTAGCGCATTACGAATGGTGAAGTGCGTGATGTCGACCGTAACAATACAAGCTGGGGATTCTATAGGAACCATGACGAAGGATAGGATGGAACTCTACACGGGTGGTGCGACCACCTGACTAACCAAGGGGAGGATAGTCTTAGTGCTCTAGGAAGTTGGAAGGGAGTGCGGGACTATAAACTATTCTAGGTGGGGGTTATGTGATGTCAGAGATTGGTGCAGAATCAGAGAGTCACAAGGTTCATTACCGTGCATAGGAGGTTGTGCTGCTGTAGGGGTTGGCTAGAAAGTTACCATTGAAGTCACTATTCATGATGGGATGCTCGACTTGAGGAAAAATGGAGTGGGTGACAAGCATTTAAGATGCGATCTATGTTCAAGATTTAGGAAAATCTGCTGCCAAGAAAGCATTATTGAACTGGAATTGGGGGGAATGGTCAAATTCAAATTCAAAAAGAATTATAAAATACAAAGGGTTGCCTAGCAAACAACACTTTTTCATTTGCAAATTGAGCAATTGAGCAGAGCCCTGAGTGTTGTGATCTGAGCATTGATTAAGCCCCTAAATTCGTGAGTAATAGAGTGCTACATAGATACAATGACAACAACTAAGGATGGTATGGGGATAACAGAGGTGACTGTCGGAGAGGTCGCGTAGGCCCTAACTGTGGGGGATATTCCAGAAGCTGTCGAGATTGTGGCATAGATCTCGAAATCACCATGCATGCTAAGACCCAAGAAGGATATACAAGTAATGGCTCCCATATGCATGTCCTCGCGGAACCCGATGCGCAACAAACTATTGATGGAGGACAAAGGGAAAGATATCTCTATAGATAGATGAAGAAGAAGAAGTTTTGTAGGAGCTTATCATCACAAAGAAAGAAGATGAAGCCATGGAGGTAGATATTCAGCCTAGGCACTCTATGACAAAACTTCCCACCTATGTCCCCCCGCGAAATGGGAAGACCAAAGTGCCCAAGGACCTAGGCAAGACCAAGAGCTCACTCCAGACCCCGCTCCTCCCAGATAGCATTATGTTTGAGGGCATGCACTTGGGTTGTGGACCAAGCATGAAATTCAAAGAATGGGACATCACTGACCACGAGAAATTCCCTCACCTGGATACTGGAAACTTCATGAAGTAGAACACCGTGGGGCTAGTCACAACATTAGAGCCACAAAAGTGGTTTTGCAAAGTGGAAAAGGCCAAGCTGCGAAACACACTCTAGGTGCCACATTTCCTCTGCACTCCAATAACCATATTCATCATTAGGAAGCTACTTTGCCTAGTGCATGATGGGTGTTTATCGCTGGAGGAGCCTATCCCCATCATGACGGACTTAATTTTTTGTGTCACTCAGCTTCCATGCAAAGGAGAGGAGCCCACATCCATATCCGAAGGAGAGGGCAGTGACTTGGCCATCGCGGAGGCCATGAAGATGAAGTACAAGCTAGAAAAGAAGAAGAGGTGTTATGCCATCTCTAGCATCAAGGACAAAATAGTATGAGTGGCAACCTAAATCCTTGCAAGAAATGTTTTGCACAAGTGTCGTGTAGATGAGGTACCTGTGTTGGTGGTCGCACTGGCCGAGCAGTGCACGGAGGGGGTCGAGTTTAATTGGTTCGAATTTCGCTGCACGAAATTTTTAGAGAATTATCATGAAGCCCAGGAGCACCATAAAACCTTCCATTACGCATGGCTGTTGTTGTCCTTAATGCTCATAGCAGGGGAATTGTCAGAGGACAGTCAATTCCACATAATTGATAGAAATTTATCGAAGGCCATGAAGTACACTTCGCTCTGAGTCACAAAGGAGGCTACAAGGATACGTGACATCACGATCTTCTAGGTGCTCATGCAGATGAAAATTTGAATGTGGATCAACCATAAGCCATGGTTTTCACCCACGGCTTACGATAGTTTGCAGAGTTTTACATAATTTAAGGTAGACATGCACAACATATATATCAAGGCGTGCAAGGATCCGATAAAGCAGTGGCCAAAGCTACCTTTTGTAGCCACTAGTGACGCCATTTTCAGTGTCTTAGAGGCATGGCCTCTGGAATTGTGCACCCCAGATGTTATAGAACTCGAGAGGTTAGAAATGCAAAAGCAGAAAGACGATGCCAAGTTGCGTGTCACACAGTTCGCTGAAAAACGACGAAAGGAAATAGAAACAGTGGAAGTGCAGGGAGTGCAGGAAGCAGCACAAAAATTAGCTGAGTAGGAAAAGGATGTAACAACAACAACAACACAGGAAGCAACCCTTGACTAAGGGCCAAACAACTCCTTCGTAGGGGCAGGCCGCAGAGAAAGTAGAAAGAGAAGAAGGAGGCATGGACCCACGAACCGCGTCCACACAACTAAAACACCAACACCCATTAGAACAGGGAGGATCGTAGAAGAAGGTGAAGGCTTCAAAATTTTCCATTAACCCGATCACCCTAACCGAGGGTGATCTGCATGACATTGGTCAGATGGTGCACGATGTCACAAATGAGGCTCTCCAAGATTTCATGCAGGAGAACTAGATTGTCTTGGGGGCCCTCAGATCACAGCTGCAGGAATTATAGGCACACCACCCTCAGGTTGGTACCCTTTCGACCAACCTCGCAGTCAGATCCACGGCAATAGAGCAGATGTTGCGCGCGTGGATGAAAAATAAAATAGTGTTGCTGGAAGGGGTCTAGTGACATCAAATGAGGTTAAGACATTATATCTATTGCAGGATTGGATAACGACAGAGCTATGCGCTAGGGAGAGCCACATGCTCCAAGTCCTCAGTGAGAAGAAGATAAATATGAAACAACTCAGCTTGCACTATGACAAATTGTTGTCGCAAAATCAACAGCTGGTGTAGGTGATAGGCGACGGTTGTCGAAACGTCCCAGAGCTGGCCATCCTAGTAGATCTACCAGCGAAGGTGCAGATCCACAGGTTAGCAGCAGGAGTCCATGAGGCTAGGGAGGAAACGTCAAAGGTTTAGCTGGAGCTGAATATTTAGATCACCAAGCTGTGGTTAAAGGCACAACCATCCACTCCCCCAGAACTTAGAGAATAGCACACTAGCGCTATTACAACAGGATTGGAAGAAATCGAAGGTGCAGAGTGAGACTGCACCAACATGTTGGAAGAATCACTTGAGGTCCTCACAACTCTGCAGGAGGACCCCAACATCCAGTGGTTAGAGACATAGGCGTGACAACTACAAAAATAGTATGACAATGTTAGAGGAACTGCACAACAATGGTCATCACCCAACAGCTTGTAAGGATGCAATAGGCTAAAGCACTGAAGGAGCAGGTGGATGCAACACGACATAACGAGGCAGTTATAAAAGCACACATCAAGCCTTGGATCAACGAGGCCTTCACCATCACAATAGACATTGAAGGCCATCTCACGCACATACAAGAGATGCACACAATAAGGCAGAAAAGCAGTCCATACACAGGGGTCTTAGAGAAGTGAATGTAGCAGATACAACAAGCAGTAGCTCAGTGTGTTGTTGACCTCCGTGCAGTTTGAGAATAGTTGGAAGGACTCCACACAAATATCATTGTGCCGATAGAGTGACTCGAGGGTGAGTCATGATGTTTTTGTTGGGGGCTTGTTAGTCATGGAATCCCCCCCAAGGCATGTTTTGGGGCTTAAATCCCAAGTTTTGACCCAATCTTGTTGTAAAGCTCCGCAAATTGTGGGTGTGGAACACGAAAAGTATGATAGAGTCATAGGGTTGTCCACCCTAGTTTTGTAATGTAATTTCGGATGGATAGACCATGGGATTGTATAAATAGAGTGAGGCTCGAAGTGTAAAGGAAGGAGAAAAAGTAGAGAGATAGGAAGAGAGGCTAAGGAAATAAGGTGAAATGTGTCTTTGGGTTGTAGAATAGGAGAAGGCTCTACAATTGAGTGTGCAAAGGCCTAGTATTCGTAGCTGAGTGCACAGACCCCTGTAGCTTAGTGCGTAGGGCGAAGTCGAGTCTGTAACTAGAGAAGATATTAATAAAGAGAAGTTTTATTGTAATTTTGTGTATCTGTTCTTGGGTTAATGCATGTTTGATATAATTTGCAAATATACTATTTATTTACTGCACTCACCTGTATGAATGGTTTATGTTTTTAAGTATAATTGAAAGCATGCAAGTAGGTTAAATAATCAACCAACATTGGAATAACAATAAGGTCTTAGGTAGTAACGTGGAAGCGTAGTGTTCGGGCCTCGAGTAGGGCTACGCGAAGGTAGTACATCAGGTTGTGAGGTACGAGAAAGTGCATGAAGCAACTTGCACATAGGGTCAAACCGCATACCACTGAAGCTAATCAGACATCTCCAACGTGCAGAAACCTGGTTCTAGCACCCTTCCATACTACTTTGGGTGAGACCTCAACCCACACTTCGTGGACTATTCCGAGAGGGCCAGTCATATTGGGATTTGTTTGGGTAACTTAACTCTGAACCTGGGTCAGGCCCCTATAAGCCAACAATGCTGGAAGCATTCAATAAGATAATGGAGAATGCACTGACAAAGGTTTTCAATGCTCAGAGAAGTGACTCAAATGTGTGCGTACCAGTGGTGCGATGGGCCTATAGAACGACTTGAAAGAAGTTGAATAGGGAAACACCTTTGTTAGGGCAACATCATGAACTGTTCTCATCATGTAAAGGCTCGCGAAGTTGCAGGAGGCAAAGGCACTGAAGGAATAGGTAGACATAGCACATCACAAGGAAGCCATGCTAAAGGCTTGCTTGAAACCTTGGTTAGATGAGGCCTATGAGATCACAACCACCATTGAAGGAAATTTGGCCAGTCTACAGGAGACTTAGCAGATGCTACAGACTCCTAACACAAGGCTAGTGACAGAATAGTTGGTCGAGGAGCTGAAGTAGGCGGTAATGTAATGCATCGTCAAGGTAGCAATTGTCCAGGTCAATCTGGGAGGTCTTCGCGATAAGATTTCCACCCCAGTCGAGTCACTTGAGGGCGAGCACCATGTTTGTGTTGGGGGCCTATTGGGAACGGGTCCCTTGGGGGTCAATTTTGGGTTAAAAAGCCAAGTTTTGGGGCAAAAGGCCCGAATTTTGTGTAAATAAATGTAACGTCTCTGTATTTTGTGGTCATGGAGCGCGAAAGATGTCTAAAGTTAAAAGGGTATTTTTCCCTTAGTTTATATAAGTTGTGTCGGTTTTGAGATCTACCCATGGTCCACAGACCATGGGATTGTATAAAAAGGGAAGTCTTAGAAGATCTAAGTAGAGAACAAGAAAAAGTAAGTAAGAATTCATGAGTCATTGGTAAGTTTGGGTGAGCTAAGAGTGAGATTCTTAGTGTAGGAAGAGGCTCTGCAGCTGAGTGCAGAGATACCGAGGGTGGAACTCCATAGCTGAGTGCGTTGACCCTGTAGCTATGTGCACAAGGTAGATAGAGTCTGTACTAGGAACTTGAATCATAAATTAAGAGAAGTATTATGGAATCACTATGTTTTCTATATCCGATTATTTTATCTGATTATGATATGTTAAGTTCTGGTTTTACATTATAATGTTAAATTGATGTGAAAATGTATCTATATCTATTTTTTAGTTTAACACATGTAATAATGTATGTTTATGCTAGGATAATCTTAACTGCATGATAAATTTGACTAACCACTAAGATAATTAGGTAACATGATAGTCACATAGTTACAGAGGTGTGTAAGTGGCTAAATCATTATTTAGGGTTGCACAAAGGACAATTAATACCTTAGTGGAGGTTCTGAATGTTAGAAGAGGAAATACATCGATAAGCCCTAAAGGCTTATTGATCTGCATGAAGGAAGGGATTAAGGTAGAAAACCAACATCCCAACCATCCTAGGGTGCAGAAACTTGGTTCCTATAGCCTCCATACTCCTTTATGTGAGACTTCAGTCCGTGCTCCGAGGGTTGATGCCGAAAGGTCCAGTAGTGTAGGGATTAGCTTGGCTGCCTAACGCTGAACCTAGGTTAGGGCCCATCAAGCAAACACTTGCATCAATTATAATACATAATATCATGATATCTTTGAATTTTTCATGAATTGTTGAGTGAAGGCATACCCATGCTCAACATATAAAACTTTCATTACATGTATGTAAATCAGATAGTCATCTACAGATATAGACCCATGATAAGATGACTATCTGTGTAAAGCCATCATATAGATGATTTAGTACTCTCCTAAAATCGCAGCCCATATGGATGAAACTATATCTAGGGTTCTCTATATCATCCAATCATTTGATCAAGTACAAGTCTAACCATGTGAATATGTGATCTGAAGTTAAGCATGGGAAGGCATTGTCTGATTACCAACCAATGATGTAAGCTATTAACAGACACGAGAGAAATCACCAATAATGATAATGATTCTCAAGGTACTACAATACATTCTTCATGGTGTGAATAGATGTTTTGATTTTTAACACCATACAAAGACTTTCAGTTGAAGGCCTATGATGTCAACTTGTCACCAGAAGCGAGAAAATTTCCATTGATGTATGCAAGCCTCAACGTATTGGAAGTGTGTTTTTAAGTCAATTTCTAGGATAATGTGCTAATGTCGACAAGAAGCGACTCATTGCAGGAGGGCCTTGATGTATCCCCCATCAATGACATAAAATGATTCTAATGATTTTGAAGACAAAATGTGACACATGACACAATGTTTAGGAATGGAGGTAATGAAAATGAAGGTTTATGAGTATTGCAAAGGATGAAGTTTACTAAGTGACATCTCTTGATCATGTCGGCGACATTGAATGAATTGGTAGCATTGACCCAAATTCAAAGTGATGGATGGTGTAATAGACCATAGGTATGATAACCATCAAGAAGATAACTCAACCCAACTAGTCATAGAGATGAAGTGAAAGTGTCATGTTCAAGAGCGACTTGCTACAATAAAGTGATTTTTCCCTTTTCCCTTTTTCCCCAGTCATTGATGACTAGTACCTCTTTATTTTTTAATAAGCTTGAGGAGGGTAATAAATGCTTGATGTATAATTCTACCCTTTAGGTGAATCAATTGCTATGTGATGTTTTAACAAGTCTAGCGAAGGTGAAACTTGGTCTTGTCATGATGAACAAGCTTGTCGTTATTTGATGCTTTATCGAGTTTAACAACAATGAGAACTCAATCATTTTCATATTTAGAGAGTTTAAAAAGGGGCAAAAATAAAACTACACAAGTTTTTTTTCGTAAATTTGTCTCTCAAGTTTGAAAAAACATAAAATAATACAAGAGATAACCTATTAACCATATTCAATCAATGTATTCCTTTTTCGTAAGTAATCTATCTCAGTATGGAAAAGGGTTAAACTTATACTGGGTAGATGTCGTTTCCAATCCATGTACGAGCTGAAAAGGACAAGTGCCCGATAATATTTTAATATTTTGGGAGTGTGAAAAGAGCTTGAAAGCAAACCCCCTGACTTTATTTTCTTTTAATGAGTCAAAAAAGGAAAATACTTGAATATCTTTCCATTTTTTATGAGTCAAAAAAGAGCTTAAAGGTGACTCATCTTGGAGGAACGAGTGGTTTAAATGGTAGCAATTGGTTATGGCAATGGTGGAACTATTGAAAACATGTAATGTCAAGAGGGTAGCTAATAAAACCACTCATCGTTGTGGTCCCTCAGGAGAGGAAAAAACAATTGAAAGCATATGATCGGCCAAAGAGATGGTGGCGATGGAATGAAACAATCAAGCATCATCTAGCATAAACTAGCTGATAAAAACAAAAATCACAAGATATAAATTGGGCATGGGTTCATTTTTACACAAGCTTGAACCATGGAGAACTCTGCTTGGATTCAGTTTCATGTTCACACAAGCTTGAAATGAAAAACTATGCTTGCTATAAGTTTGCATGCCGCCAACATAATGACTCAATTCAAGGTACATGCACACCAAAGCTTCATTTCATTAAGCTAGGTGGATGGAATGAAGGTTCACTTTTGATATTTTGGGAAGACTCAACTAGGAGTTTACGAGATCTTAATCAAAGACTTGATTTCAAAAAGGGAGTTTCTTCATTTTTTAATGAGATTGACACAGTAAAAGAACTATCCTCGAGACCCTTGTTTCATTTTTAACAAGCTTGACACAAGACAAGGAACTATGCTCACACCCTTTGTTTCATTCTTTAATGAGGTTGACACAAGATGAGGAACTATCCTCATTATCCTTTGTTTCATTTTTTAACGAGGTTGAAACAAGACCAGGAACTATCCACATACCCTTTGTTTGATTTTTTAACGAGGTTGACACAAGACCATAAACTATCCTCATACCCTTTATTTCATTTTTTAATGAGGTTGACACAAGACTAGGAAATATCCTCATCGGAGTCGCAAATCTGTTATACATAATTTATACCTACGAATAAGTATATCTTCCTTAAGTGGGTAGTAACACTTAGAACAACTGAAGTAAATATGTTTAACCTTTTCCTACAATAAATAGATATGATAAAAGCACCTACTTGTGATCTTTCACTTGCTTTGATCTCCTTTGAGTTTCTCCCGTCGCTCTTGATCAAACTAAATTCACTCAATTGGTACCTGCCAACATAAAAAAAAAGACAAAAATAATCAAATCACATGATCTATTTATTGTAAACAAATGGAATCGACAACATTTGAACATACATTCATCATAGATATAGGCAAAAGTATTGGAAAAGGAACAAACAACCTTATTGATTGATATAAGGAGAAGTTACACCCAATGTGGTTTGATCTTGTGTCACTCATCCAGCTTAGTCCAAGCCCTCATCACGGCTATAGAAACATCAATCCAGCAGCATAACATTACTTTGACAATGTTTCAAAGTCTCTAAACCATAAATATTTCTCTATAATATCCAAGCTCCTTGGCTCTATGATGGGAGGCCAATTTATAGATGAATGCAAGTGGTTTTTTCATTAATATGGTATTGAATGGTTTTCCATAATTATATGATTAGATTCCATGTTCAAAGGGATGAGACGATAGAGGATTAGATGATCTAAGGCTATCCTAAGTTGAGCTCATCTTGATAGGATAGGAGTTGGTTTCCTTCTAGAAGGCTCTAGGAAGGAGGAATATACTTAAGATCCAATGATCATTTCAGGGATTCTCACCTAGCATAGGCTTGAGGTGGCTTAGGTACTCTATACCATAGCCTTGAATGGGGATACTTGCTCTGCAGAACACTTACCCCTAACCAGGGGTGCGCTGGTGACCCAAGTAAGCACTTCAGCAAGGTTTGAAGTCAAGAAACTCTGATGGATGAAAGCACTCAATGGGGTGGCATGTCTAGGGCATGTAGCAACTGAATTAGGGTTTGACAGACACTTTTTACACTGATCTGGTCGTTGGGAGTGATGTGCCCAAATAGACCTGTAACACTGACCCAACCAAATTAGTACAGGAACTGTCAATATAGTAGGAAAACGAGAAGCTACTTCAAAATTTTCAAAATCTAGAATTGTAGAAAGTGCAAAATGATACTAAGTATCTGGAAGAAATGCAGAAGACTCACAAATTAGAACTTAAAATATAGAAGTTGGAGAGTAAGTCACTGATGGTAGACACTTTGGCTCATTCCAAGGAGAGTATTTGGAAAAAAATCAATCAATCCATGACAGATGTATGGCCATCCATACAGATTATTTTTTAGCACTGGGAACTCATTACTAGGTGCAGAGCAGTGATTGAAGAACAAAAAGCAGCCTTGAAGACCAAGCCAGTAGAAGCCATAGATATAATAAAGGTTTTAAATTTAAAGAGAAAAGAGGAATTAGAAGAAATAAACATCTTGGACAAAACAACCACCATCATAGAGATTAAAAAAGGTATTACAGAAAATGAATTTGATCAATCAATTGGAAACTAAGTGTCAATACCTGGATATTTCCATCAAGAGATTTCATTCCAAATTTAATGTTTTAAATCAGAAAGGATTGTCAGTATTAGTAGGCTTGAATGGTAATTTGATTAGATTATATGATTATTACAATGAGTTATATGATATTGCAGTAGAAAAAGCCAAATTTGTAGGAGTGAAAGGGAAAATAATAGGGAGAGCTTTTCTAGAACCCTTGGAATATAATTTAACCATCTTACATGAAATCAAGCGCTTGTTTCTCACCAAGCCTAATTTCGAAAGATATACAGAGGTGGATCAAACATTCAAGGAGATGGTAAATGTAGAAATTCCAAGTGAACATAAATGTTATAATTGTTGTGAAACAATTAAATAAATCCTCATTATGACAACATAACAACTCATCAGTGTTTTCAGGCTAGATCATAAACAAATCCCCAAAGGATAGAGCCACCTCTTCAGCAGTTTTTTGGTTCCTATTATTTTGTTATATTTTTGTAATATTTTGGTATTCTATTCCAAATATATTGTATATATTTTTTAAAGTTTTGTATAAATAACTCCTCGTTTGAGTTATTATGGGTTGAGCCCTTGAACAAGTTGCCAAGAAGATTTGTACTAAGTTGGAGCATTTTTGAGATAGTAAAAGATTATGGATTTGCCTGATATGGTCTGTCTCTTAGTGAGTTGTATTTCATCTTGTCTATTCATTATGTTTTATTCATATAAATTAATTCTTTTCTAGTCATCCAATTTAAAATATAATTGAATATCTATTTCATTTTGAATCATCTATGAAGTTATAACTTAAATAAGAGAAAAATTTACAAAACTATTTGTTATGGTAAATTCCTCTTTGAATATAAATTACGCTAGATATCTGTAATAGTTTGATTATATTTTGTTGGCTAAGAAAGCACTATTTTCTTAATTTCTTCTTATAAATGGTTAAATACTCAGTAACAATATTAAATTAGTTATACCTCTTCATACACTACTTCTCCATCTGATTAAAATCCAACTAACCATGTGTAGTTAAAGAACAACCTTTTATTTTATTAAGAATTTATCTAAGTTTAAAGAACCTATTTATAAATAGTTCATTGGTCATCCAATCACTCATAACAACAAAACATTATAGATGCTTTGGCATAACTAATTAATGTTAGGTTATCTCAATGGACAACATGGGATTGGCGTCGTTTCTAGGGAGTGAAGGATTGAAATCTAGATTTTCCCTAGGGAAACGATTCTCCCTTTCCTTTAAGGTGAATAAAGGATAAGGATATAGGTCAAAATATTTCACCTGGCAATTCCATTAGTCCAAGTTGGCTCCTTTTAAGCATACTAGAGCACATTTTGATTTTGAGATTATTAACTCTCTACCAGATCCAGAAAGACTTATGAGGGGAGCCTCTTCAAGGAGAAGATGTAGAACCCCTTCTTCTTCTTCAGATTTACACCCTAAATGCATCTCATTTGTAGATCCTTTTTCATTTGTTCCATCCCATCCTGATTGGACTAAACTACCTCCTATGGTTTCTGAACTCCATTCTAGAGGAGTAGATCTTCCATCAACCTTTTTAATGCAATCACTTGAGTCATATCAAGTCCCATCCATTCCTATAAATCACCTTCATCTGAGGAAGAATTGGGTTTACATTTACGTGAATTCTAGCCTACATACTTCATTTATCCACTCCTTATTCTATTCCATCAACCTCTACTAATCTCGAAGAGACATTTTCTATCTATTCAAATCCTTTGCTTGATAATAAGGAACACTTTCCACCAGGATTTTAGAAGTTCGTTATTAAAACCCATTTGAAATCCTCAAGGAGGTATCCTCTCTCTCTCTCTCCTCCACATAATAATACCCCTACCCATTAATCTTCATCCCCTTCATCTTCATCATCTTCCTCTTCCTCATCATCATCCACTTAGTCACCCCAGACTCATACTATTATCACTTTTCGACCCATTGTGCAAGCAAGGTATGCTGCTCTAATTCTCCCTACAAACTTAGAAAATTTTCCTGATGGATATATAAAGCATTACCAATATTTAATGGAGAAACAGGTCCCTCAATAGAGGATCATGTATCAACATTCCTAGATTTTGCTGACAATATGAACATAAAACAGGAACATGTGTATATGAGAGTATTTGTGCAATCCTTAGAAGGAAATGTTAGGATCTCGTTTAGGCAACTTAGAGCTAACTATATTACAACATGGAATGAGCTCATAACTATCTTTAAAAACCAATGGGGTGTAAAGAAGGATCCTATCTAATTTCTAACTGAATTTCAATAATTGAAGAGGAACCCTACTGAACTAGTCGTTGAATTCATCAAGAGATTTAATATACTCTATCATAAAATGCCTGCTCATTGTAAACCACAAGTAGCAGCTACAAAAGTCATAGTTTCCAAAGCATTTGAAGATGACTTTGCAGTCATGTTAAGAGAAAGGGTATCTAACACATTGGAAGACATGCAGACAAATCCTATAGAGGTAGAAGCTAATAGGTCAGCTTCTCGCAAATGTCTGGCTAGAGTAGAGAAATAAGAAAGAAAATTAAAGGCTAGGGTTGATGACTTATATTCTTCCAAATCTAAACTTGATGATCAAAAAATTGATGAAATTACATCTTTCCTTAGAAACCTTTCTAATATTATTTCTAAAATTGAAACACAACCTAGAAATTCTTAGCAAACTGTTGTGAGACCTCAAGCTCAAACTCAATTTCGAAGAACTCCTCAAATCCAGATTCTTCAGAGACAAGGTTCTGATCAAAACGTTCAAGCACCCTTGTTGATTGATGATGAACAGAGATAAGATAAGGCCCTTTAATCACTGAAGATATCAATAATATTGATTCTTCAATAGTACAAATGGAAATAGTTACTTCATCTTCACCTCAATCTTTTGAACAAGAACAAGGAGATGCTAAAAATTCAAAATATCAAGCATTCTCTGAATTTTTTATCGTAGAATCAAATAAGAGGTATGATATAAGACCTAGACTAGGTCCAGGTATACCTTCAAAATAGACCATTATAATTGAACCTGCAATAAAATCTATTCAAACAAAAACTCCAACACCTCATACTACAGAGTCATCCACTGAAAACTTTTTGATAAGACCATTTTGACAACTTTCATTAATTGGAAAGTGTCAAGATCCCTTTCCCTTTAGCTGAAATGTCCAAAAACCCTAGTTATAAAAATAAAGTGTATAAATGGATACATTCTTCTAGTGTAGATGATGATGGAGATATTATTAGTTTGCAAGATGAAAAACCCCCAGTAGTGTTTGGCCCTAGTTCTGATATGATTGGTGAGATTGTTCCACCATTTTATGTAACTTTAAAGGTTCATGACATTCTTTTATATAATTTCATGCCGGACCCTGGAGCTTCTTATAACCTTCTGCCAAAGGTGATTATAGACCATCTTCAGTTACAAGTTACTCATTCTTATCATGATATTTACACCTTTGATTCAAAGAAAGCACCATGTATAGGAGTGATGAACGACCTATTTGTGTCCTTAGCCCAAATACCTATCAAGAGTATGGTGAGACTTTGGTCCTTTCCTTCGTGTAGGTGATCTTGCTCTATGGCTTGTAAGACAAACCTTATGTCCTGGCTTTCAATACCTTCGCAAAAGTACATGATCAACCTTTGCGTAGCTCTAACGTGTAGCTTAGGTACTTTCACACTACTATAGTAGTGTGTGATGTAGATTCCTCAATTATCCTAAGTGATTTTCTTATCTTATCAAATACTTAAAGTTATTATCGCGTAAGTAGATATTCGTGATTGTGTTCAATTATTGAATCTAATTGCATTCATTCACACATCATATAAGCACAATGAAAGAAATTTATACACAACATATCCAAACCCATTAACAGAACACATACGTAGAAATTGCAGAATAACTCCTTTTATTAATATCTTCCAAGTATTACAGACTCTGTTCACCCTGCACACACAACTACAAGGGTTCGCACACTCAGCTGCAAACTTCTACCCTAGGCATTTGCGCACTTAGCTACAGAGCCTCTACCTACACTACAACCCAAGACTTAGACTTCTTGATCTAAATCTATGACTCTCTTCATTATATTCTCGTAACTACTTAGAGCTTAGCTCTTTTTATACAATCCCATGGTCCACGGACCATGGGTAGATCTCTTACAACTGACTTTACTTTAGAAAACTTAGGGAGGACTACCCTTTGTGACACATAATACCTTCATGCTTCGTGACCACAAAATGTAGAGTCTTTACAACACTATTACAAAACTTGACTAAAACATGGGCTTTTAGCCCCAAAATTGCCTTTGGGGGATCCTGCTCCCAGCAGGCCCACAACACAAACATCATGACTCACCGTCGACTCACTCAGAAGGGACAGAGATCTTTGCGCAAAGATTCTCCAGCTCAACCCTGATGACTGCAACTTCAGCTATGCATTGATCTACTACTTGCTTCACATCTTTGACTGTCTTCTGAGTTGCTGCTCCTTTGATATCGGCCTGAAGTTGTTGTTGCATCGCTTGCAGAGTCTCAAGATTTCCTTCAATGTTTCCTATAACCGCATAAGCTTCGTCCATCTAGGGCTTGAGTCACACCTTCAACACTGCTTCCTTGTGCAGTGTTGGGTCCACTTGTTCCTTCAACTACTTGGTTTCTTGCAACTTGGCTAAAATCTGTGTCACCACGACAATTCGTGTTGTGCCCTTAACTTCGTCATAGCGTTGTTGGAGTTCGTGCACTTTTGTCTCAAGACTCTAGATGTTTGGGTCCTCCTGCAAGCTGGTCAGGACCCCAAACAACTGCTCAAACAACTATGTGCAGTCTGCTACTGCACTCTCCACTGTCGCGACTGCTTCTATGACAATTGCCACCTGTTGTTCCTTAACCTTTGGTGGTGTCAAAGGCTAAGCCCTCAACTGGAGCTTGCTAATTTGCAAGTTCAGCTCCAACTATACCCACGCCATGTTCATCTGAGTGTCATGCACCCTTGTGGCCAATTTATAGATGTGGACCTTGACTAGCTCCTCCTCTAGAATGGCCAATTCCAGGATCATTCTGTAGGCCTCCTCTATGACATGTATGATCTTCTTAATCAGGCTGGTCACCTCGGCCTTGATAGAAATGGTAGCGTTCCTCTGTAAGGTCATCTGCTCATTTTTTATTCTTTGCTCGCTGATCACTTAAAGGGTGTGGTGCTCGCGAGTACTCGGCTTTGTAATTACTCTATCCTACAAAGAGTGGAGTGCTTCACACGGGAGCGCTACTAGGTTCAATCCTACTCCCTTCAAGGCGCTAACTAGGGGTCTGTCATCCTCATTTTCTATTGTCAGTGCCCCATCTGATAACACTAACACACTGGAAGCCTTCGTACGTAGCATATTGGTAGCCTTTGAGGTGCCGATAGCCAAGTTGGTAGACACTGTACCAACTTGTGATGTCTGGGCCTACAACTCTTGCACTCTAGTCTAGATGGCCCCTAGGATGATCTATTGTTGCTTTTCAAATTGTTACAAGGCCTCCGTAGTGACATATCTGACTGTGTCACTAATGTCATATAATTCTCCCTCCGTTAGTGTGATGGCGCAGCAAGGTCTCAGTCACCTTGGACTTCTTTCTAGACCCTCCCTTTTCCAACTCTCTTGGGTGCTTAATATGGCCAAACGTCTCCCGAGGGTTCGCGTCATGCTACTCTATGTCATCTTCTTTAGTTGCAGCTTAAGGCGACCATGTGCCTTTTTCAGAGTCTCACTCTGTACCTCCCATTTGTTTTCGTGTGTCCTTTCCTATCTTCTCTGCCTTAGCCTTCTCAGTGGCCTCCTTCTTCCTCTTCTCGACCAGTTGTGCCATATTTAGCTTGGCCTTGGCCTTCTTCTTTTGTGTGGCAAACTTGCTTCCACCCACCACCAAGTTCATGGAGGTGTGCTAGTTAGCCAGCCATTTATCCATCACCACATAAATGGCATCATTTGTGGCTAGCTATGATAAGTTGTACCACTTCTACATAGGGTCCTTCCATGCCTTGATTGAGATCTGATGGAAATCCACTTTGAATTCAGCATAGCTCTGCAAGTTAGCATATACCGTTGGGTGAAAATCATGGCTTGTGATTGATAGCCATCTTGATATTCATTTCCATCAAGATCCAGAATATTTTTCTATCCTGCACATGCTCCATGTCCTTGGTAACCCATAGCAAAGCATACTTTGCTGCTTCGTTGAGGTCTAATGTGATCGAGGGGAATTGGCTTTCTTCCGATAGCTCCCACGCTATGAGCACAATCGATAGCAAGAGCCACATGCAGTGGAATGTCTTGCTTTTCTCCTGTTCTTCATGACAATTTGCTAGGAACTCGCTACAAAGGCAGTCTGACCAATTAAAATAGACTCCTTCCACGCAATGTTGTGCGAGCATGATGACAGGCACTGGCACCTCGTCGGTGCAACACTTCTGAATTACCTTCCCTACAAGGATCTACATTGACACCTTCATAGCAAGGTCAGATATCCTGGATATTGCGTACCTGTGCGACTTCTTCACCAACTTAAACTTTTTTTTCATCGATTCTACAAGCACTAGCTCACAACCCTTGCCACCAAAAATCATCGTTGGATTTTTGCCTATATATGGTAGGTGAGTGAGGCAATTAATCAATATATTAGTGATGGGTATTTGCTTCTCTAGCCAAAGACACCCATCATGCACCAAGAAAAATAGCTGCTTGATGACTAAAACTGTCACAGGGGTGCGATTATAGTACGGTACCCATAGTAGGTTGAGTAATCCTGCCTTCTCTACTCCTCTCAGCCACTTCCATGACTCTAGTGCAGTCATCCCCATATGTGTGTCTATGATGCGGCACATCAATTGTTTGGTCGCTAGGTGTAGGAACTTCTCATGGTCTACCAAGTTCCAGTCCTTGAACTTCAAAATCAGCACCCATGCTAAACACGGACCGTCAAAAGTGATCTCATTCGGTAGTAATGGGGTTTGAAGGGGAGTCTTACTTTCATCAATGTCATTGGGGAACTTGGACTTAGTCTTGCATGGAGGGACATACTCTGACAATTGTATAGTAGGGTCTGCACCCTTGGCTTCAACCTCTTCTATTTCCACTCCCACATCCTCATCATCCATGGGGATGTCTTTTATATCCTCCTCTTGTCGCTCTAGGTTTATAAGCTTTCCTTTCTCCAGGGCAGTGGGCTTGTTTGGGTTTCGTCTCAGTGACACACGCACTGGGATGGTAGGCTACTTTCCCTCCCTATCTTTCATGGTATACTTGGTTGGGGTTAGCTTCGGTCTCAGCATTCTAGGGGATTTATAGACCTTTGCCACTACTTTGGCTACTTTTGGGGAAGCTTCTTTAGCCTATTTCTCCATATCTTGTGCCGAATCTTCTACCACTTGTTGTGTGTTGATAAATTCTGGGGGTGATGACATAACACTCTCTATCAGTACTCATCAAGTCTTAGGCAAGTTCGCAAATGCAAATGCATGGGTCTGTTTGAGAGCTGTGAAAAGCTTTGGGTCCATAGGCATCTGAGAGCTCAACAGCTGAATACTAAAAATGCCAGGTGTTTCTTGCTAGATAGCCACTTGTAATTTAAGGGAAATTTGAATTCAAATCCAACCATTCCCCCTGAAATCAGTTCATTAATGTTGAATTGGCGGCATATTTTCAAGGATCTAAGCATAAATGTCATCGTAAATGCCAGCCGCCCGCTCCATTTGGCCTCACCTATGTCATCTTTTCATGAACAATTACCTTAATGGTCATTTTCCAGCCAACTTGCATGATTTAGCCTTGGGTAGCGCAGCTCCCTTCATGCTATTGCGGACCCAGTGACACGTCCTTACTTCGCACCATCTTCCAATCGCAGAGCTCCCCAACTTGGGCAGTGTAGTTTATAGTCTTGCACCTCCTTTCATATGCCTGGAGCACTAAGACTGTGCTACTTTCATTTAGTCACCTAGCTGGACCACTAATGTATGGCTTCAAGTGAATGCCATTCACCTTTCCTGAGAAGGGTTCTCCATTTAACTTGACCAGTTGTACCGCTTCTCTGTCAGTAATATCCTTAATAACATAGGGCCCTAAGCAGTGCATCCTGAATTTTTCAGGAAATTTATCAAACTTAATATCATATAACAAAACTAGATCATTTACCTTAAATGCACACAACTTGATGTGTTTATCATGCCATTCCTTTTCTCACTACTTTTGGACCTATTGGTGAAATCTAGCCAAAAATCTTTCTTCTTTGAGCTCATCTAGATGTGCGAGCATCTCTTCTAGGGCTCCATGATCAATCATACGTGTGAGCACTGCAATGCGCAGACTAGGCAGGATGTATTCGAGAGGCATTACAACTTCCACACCATAGACAAGACTAAAAGGGGTTTGTCCGTCAACTTCTTGCATGTTGCTCGATAAACCCACAATACTGCAGGTATGCATAGGTCGCATCACTTCACTATGCATTGCAAAGCTTGGTCAACCCATTTTCAAGAACTTTGTTGAATGCCTCCACTGTTCCATTAGTGTGCGAGTGATGAGGTGTGATCTTCTAGTGATATACCTGAAATTCCTCAGTTAGTGTGTTGATTGTATCTTTCATGAAGTGCATACCATGATCACTCATCAAGATCCTTGGACATCCAAATCGCATCAGTACATGCTCAAATAAGAACTTCACGGTCATCGCACCCGTGCAATCCTTCACTAGTCGTGCTTCTGCCCAATGAGTAAAATACTCCATCGTAGTGATAATGTACCTTGCTCATGTCTTCCCTTTTGGCTGAATGGATCCTACAAAATCTATTGCCCGCTTCTCAAAGGGTTGCAACATCATTTGTGGATTCAAAGGCATTTCATCCCTTTGCAATGGCTTGCCTATTTGTTAACATACATCACACTCCTTACAGTATGCTTTTGAATCCCGATGAAGGGTTGGCCACCACAACCTTGCACGTAGAATCTTCTGCACAGTTGCTCTCCCTACATAGTGTTCTCCAGTGGTACCCCCATGAGTGTCCAAGAGGATGTTGCTTTGTTCAAACTTAGGTACATACTATTGCAATACCTCATCAGTCCCATTTTGTATAGATGCTCAACAATGACAGAGAAATATGTCACGCACACCACTAATTCCTTCTTTTGGTGGACATAGTATCCTTCCATTGTAGTTCCTGTTGTTAGGAAGTGTATTATATCCTCAAAATGACCATCGGTGACACACATTGCAAATAGTTGTGTGTTAGGAAATACTTCTTCCAAAATAGTAGGTTCCTCCCCTGTTTCGATGCGCGACCGACAGTCTGGTCCCATGTTTAATCATCCAGGCTTTACAACAACTTCAAAACTGTACTCTTGGAACAATAAGAGCCAACTGCAGATTCAGCCCCCCAACACAAGATTATCGACTAGGTTCTTCAGCATGGAGTGATTTGTATACATCTTAAAATGGCCTCCTAGCAAGTAGTGCCGATACTTCTGGAGTGCATACACCATAGCTAGCCCCTCACGTTCAGTGGTAGAATAGTTCTTCTCTGCTATTAATAATTTGTGGCTTGCGAAAATGATAGGATGGTCCAAGCCTTCTCTGTTGTCCTATATTGGTACTGCCCCTAGTACTGTACATGACATGTTGACATGTACATGAAACTCTTTCTTCTAGTCTGGGAAGACTAGAATTAGCATGGTAACCATCTTTTCTTTCAATATATCCAAGATTTTCTAACAGTCATCGTTCTAGCAGAACATGCCATCCTTCTTCAATAATTTTTCCATTCGCACAGTGATCTGGGCATAGCTTTTGATAAACTTTCTATAATATCCCGTATGTCCCAGAGTAGAGCGTAGCTGTTTCACACTCCTCTACACTTCCAAGTTTAGTATCACTGCGATCTTTTCGGGGTCTACCATCAATCCTTGTATGCAAACCACATGCCCTAATAAGTTCCCAAAAGGAATGCAAAAAAACACTTCTTGAGGTTGAGCATGATCTGGTATCTTCAACGGGTATCCAGCATCATGCGCAAGCATGCTACATGGCACTTAACAAACCCAAATACAATACAATCCTTGAATTTCGGACTGAGGCGATAAGTCCTTTACTTAACTGGCTTCACTTCGAGCTTTAATATGATCTTCATCACTCCTAGATCTGATTATTCCTTTCAAACCCGTAAACTTCGTAGGGAATAAGTCATGGTATCATAGAGAAATTCAGTGACCTTATCCACCATCCTATCATCCCAGTAGTCTCCAATCTTCATGAATTTGGGTTCTGCCTCCATAACAATGTTCACTTGTTTTGTTTTCACCTGCACAGTTATATCAGGGTTCTCAATATGTGGTCCTTGAACCTTGCGGTGGCATTCTGTTTCTATAATGTTAATCTTTCATGGATCCTCATCCTCATCTTTAGTAGTTACATTATAACATTCGAGTGCGTGACTCAGCTGAGTAGCTCATTCAAGCTTAATTATGTCTAAAGGATCCTGCAGTATCCCAAAGATGGTTTCTTTCACCTCTTGTAGAACTTCATCAATACTATCAAATCCGTCCTCAAAAATGAATGTCATCATGAATCCTTCACATAGGATATCCCATTCATCTTTCCAATGGTGGAACTCTCTTTCTATATACCAATTCATTGGGATAACATCCAAGGTATGACAGAACAAGTGCACCCACTCAGTTTGGGGCTTTTCTCCATAACCCTTTATCTATTTGGCTAGATGCACGTGCAGATCATTTTGTCCATTGTACATGTCTGTCAGTCATAGCTTAGGCATCCCAAATCATGTTCTTATCATCCTCCTACATTTTCGCCAATCATCAAAGATTCCCTTGTGCATAACCCACCATCTTGCGAGAATAGCGCGCAGTGCCCAGTCTAAGGCCTGGAAGCGCTGCTCTTTTGGTACCTCCCTTTCAAATGCATCCAAAAATATATCTACCTCATTTATGCCATGATAAGTAGGCATATTTCTTACCTTTGACGATACACAGCGTAGTGACTGGGTCATCATGTTGCAATTCATTGTAGTTACTTCATGTAACTAATTCTATTAGCGTTATATTTCTTCGTTGGAGTCCGAAGTGCAGGAACTCTCATGATACCACGTAATCCTTCCATCCATGGTGGGATTCACCCAATATTGGTTTGGCATTGTTATCTTATAGATACAGGTCTTCATCATTCTCATAATCACGGACATATTCAGTATAGTGTGATCCTTCAGTAAGATCGAGGGGTATTAGTACGAACAACGATTTCTTCTCAAAGATAATCTTTCGCTTCTTCAGATTGATTACCTTATTCATATCAGTAGTCCAGTCAATTCCCAGGAGAGCAGGGTAGGGATTGTTTTCATCCACTATCTCTATTACTTCCAAATTGGCCAGTGTGGTCACTCCCTCAATATCCACGATCACGCCCTGCAGCTGCCCCATGGGGATGATTTTATGTTGATTCGTAATACTTAGTTGAATCGAAGACCATTGCAGTGCAGGTCTTCCCATTCACTCCCATGTTTGCTTTGGTAGGACATTTGCATCTGACCCCAGGTCCAAAATGACCTGATCCATTTCATATTCTCATATTTGTGCAGCCAGTTTCATCTCCTGTTTTGTCCTTGTTTTATGCTTGCCAATCTTTCGTACTATGCACGGCTCACCAATGTGGTTCTAGCGCATATATTGATGAGTTATTGTAGCCCTTTCATAGCCATACTGTCATGCAGTAACTTCATATAGGTTCCAGGTAAGTTGTGATCATAGAGGAGTCCATATCAGGCTCAGGGTTATCCTTACTTCCTGAGATGGAAGCCTTAGCGAAGCTCTTCTTAGCTTCCATGAAGGTTTCATGAGCACGCTCCAAATCGAATTCAACCTCTTTCGCAAGGGCTTTGTGAACCCATGTAGTTTCTTTTGGTCGTTTCCCTTTATCATCTCCCATCACAATTCCACTTCTTAGTACTATATTTATGTTTGGATCTTCCTCACATGGCTCATATCTCATCATCTGCAAGTTTTGATTCGGTGGAGTTGGTAGCGCCCCTTTGTCATTTATCCTATCTATCAGCGTAGGACAATATTCCATTTTATGATCAAACATCGTGCAATAATTTACACGTCGGATGTGTTGGATTAGTGAAATCATGGGCATAGTATCCTGGTCCTCTAAAATTGTAGAAAATCAATTGTTCTTGACCTCTACTAGGTCGTCCTCTGCCTCAGCCTCGTCCACGCCCCTGAAATCCTATCCACGCCATCCCTACATTTTGGTCAAGGGGTCATGTTTTGACTTGAACCCTGTAGTTGGGAGTTCTATCCATCATCAATTCATAGCTCCTATAGATATGCTCATCATGTCCTACCGACCTACAAAATTTGTAGAACAAATGTTGCGTTGATTGCACATACTTCTGTAGCAAGTGACAATTATTTGTGGCATTTTTTCTAGCTACGTAACAAACAGTGCACCAAATGGTTGGCCTCGCACTAGGTCCTACTTGATCTTATGGCCTTAAAGGCATCGATCCTCCTCCTCCAAGGTAATTTGCAAAGATCGGGCAATGGTCTTTTTCATGACCCTGACTCTTGCATTTCAAGCACCATACCTTCTCACGAACCTCTCGCTGAACTATCCTGTCTTGCTTCAGACATTGCATCGCAAGGCACAAGTTCTTCATCTATGCATGGATCTGCTGAACTCCTAGATTAGGATCTTGCATCAGGGTCTCATGTAGTCTCATGGAAATCTCCAAGGCCTCTACTTGAGTTGTTATCTTCTGCTATGACAGCACACTCCTTAAGTGTGGTAGCAACGAAGCCACAAAACACTCGCAATGTTGTCCATTGTTCAAAGTCATGTTGGCTTCATGGATTGTACATTTCAGCCTCTAATCTAGTTCCCAAGTCATCTCTCCTTATTACAACATGATATCCTTGAATCCCACAATTGACTACGCCCCAGATTTAGGCCTACTAAATTCCCTATTTAGTGCTGCCTAGATGTCCGCTACTCCAGCATTCGGGTTATCGTTAGAGTACTTAATATACTAGGTTAGCACACGATCTTGCAGAGCACTAACCAGTGTCACCTTCCTTATATGATCATTTGTAACACCCTAATATTCCCATACAACCCTCACAACAAACTAGAATTAGGCCAGGTCCTCATTTCCCAAACCTTTGAACAAAGGAAACTTCATTGTGTTTGCCATATGGAACCACAGTGGAGGTGGAGGTGGTACGAGCGAAGTTGGAGACGACGATGGTCAAGTCAGAGGCAGTATGGGTGGAAGTGGTATTTGTGGGATTCCTTGTATTATTAATTGGATAGCACTTCACAGAGAAACCTTCACTATCCCTTCTTCATCTCTTCATGGAACTGAAATCAAGGGGTTATACTCTAGACCCTTATTTCCTTTGTTCCTATAAGTTTTTTTGCTTCTTGTAGTCCCAAACATCAAGGCAGCTGCATAACCCATTTTTTGCACAAAAGTATTTTAATCCAAGTATTCAAAGATTTTACGTACTTACCTCATGGTCCTTTGAAAAAGTGTTGCTCTGCCTCACTATAGCTGACTGAGGTGTCAACAGCGAATTTAATCACAAATCCTCCTATGACACAATCAAGCTAATGATCGACAGCACGAGTGATCTTATCCTTTGATGCTTCCAACCTTAGCACTAGCCCTAGGGTCCACACAATACGACCATCAAGTTTCCACCTTCCTTGGCTATCTGCTAGCTTTACGATCCACTCATATAGCTTAATAGGGAATGAACATAAAAATATTTCGTGGATCTTTATATACAAGTATCGGTCCAACCACTATTCTTTTGATAGTCACGGGTTTCTATTCTCCTGTGCTGCGAATTCATGGATATCTCTATCCAACTAGTCTCTAATCTCCTTCTTAGTTAGATTCCAGTGATACGACATCACCATCTCTTATGTAGAATTTGGTCCCCGTAATGAAACCACTTGTTGGCTTGAGGGGGTATGTCCTAGGTTTAGTGTTAATTAGCAAAACAAATCCCTACACTACTGGCCCTTTCGGCATCAGCCTGCGGAGCGTGGACCAAAGTATCACCCAAAGTAGTATGAGGGGACACTGGAACCAAGTTTCTTCACCCTGAGATGGTTGTGATGCCTTTTGATCTCTTCTATCCTTACCTTTGTGCACGTGATCTTGCTTTAGGGCTTGTAAGACAAACCCTCTATTCGGGCTTTCAATACCTTCATTAAAGTAAACGATTGACCTTCGCATAGCTCTAACCTGTAGCTCGGGTACTTTCATGCTGCTATATCTGCATGCTATGAAGATTCCTCAATTATCCTAAGTGATTTGTTTATCCTGTCAAATACTTAAAGTTATTACTGCCTAAGGAGATATTTGTGATTGCGTTCAATTATTTAATGTAATTGCATTCATTTGCGCATCATATAAGCATAAGAAAGGAACTTCACACACAACATATCAAAACCCATTAAAAAAAATACATATAAATTGTAGAATAACTCCTTTTATTAATATCTTCCAAGTATTACAGACTCTGTTCACCCTGCGCACACAGCTGTAAGGGTCCATGCGCTCAACTACGGGCTTCTATCCTAGGCCTTTGTACACTCAACTGCAGAGCCTCTACCTACACTACAACCCAAGACTTAGAATTCTTGCTCTAAAGCTATGACTCTCTTCTCTTTCTTCTCCTAACTACTTATAGCTTAGCTCTTTTTATACAATCCATGGTTTGTGGACCATGGGTAGATCTCTTACAGCCGACTTTACTTTACAAAAATAAGGGCGGACTACCCTTTGTGACACATAATACCTTCGTGCTCCGTGACCACAACATGCGGAGTCTTTATAACAATATTACAAAAACTTGACTAAAACATGGGATTTTTTCCCCAAAACTGCCCTTCTGGGATCCCGCTCCCAACACCTTTCGATGTAAAAATCAAATACTTGAATCTTCTTAAAAATTACAAAGATGTTTTTTCCTAGTCTTATAATGAGTTTAAAACTTATGATACATCTTTGATTGAGCATAAGATTCCTTTCAAATAAGAAGAAAAACCCTTTCAAAAAAACCTAAGAATAATCAATCCCATACTACTTCCAATTATTGAGAAATATCTTAAAAAGCTACTTGATGCTCATATCATAGTACCTTTAAGGTATTCTGACTAGGTAGCCAACATAGTGTTTGTCAGAAATAAAAATTGTGAGATTAGGTTATGTGTATACTTCCGAAATCTGAACAAATCATCTCTAAAGGATAACTATCCATTGCCCAAAATAGATCATCTACTTCAAAAAGTTTCAAGTGAAAATAGGATTTCTATGCTAGATGGATTTTTTGGTTACAACTAGATAATGGTAAGTTACGCTGACCAGGACAAAACTTCTTTCACCACTCCTTGGGGTACATTTATGTATGCTAGAATGGAATTTAGGTTGACAAATGATGGAGCCACTTTCCAGAGAGCCATGGATCTAGAATTTGTATGTAAGATATCTAAATTTATTATCATTTATTTAGATGACTTAACTTTTTTCTATGTTTCTGATGAAAATCATTTAAAACATTTGAGCAAGGTTTTTTAAAGGTGCAGGAAATTTGGCATATCCATCAACCCAAATAAATATTTATTTGTTGTAAAGGAAGGGAAATTACTAAGGTATATAATTTCGAAGAAGGGAGTTATAATGGACCCAAAGAGAGTTTCAGCTATTCAAAACCTATCTCTACCATGGAGTAACAAAGAGATACAAACCTTCCTTTGGCCCTAATTATGTAGAGATAGTTAAAGATATAACTGATATGCTAAAGAAAAACAATGAAGTATGGACAGTTTCTACTCGATATGCTTTTGATCAGATCATGAAGGAAATATTTGATGTTGCTACATCAACCAATCCTAATTATTCTTCACCTTATAGCATATTTTCTTTTGCATCTGAGACAACCTTAACTGTTGTACTTCTATAGAAGAACAAAAATGGTGATGACTAACCTATAGCCTTATTTTCCAAAATCATGAGGGATGTTGAACTTAGGTATAATATTATTGAAAAACACGATTATGCCTTAATTCAAGCCCTCAAATACTTTAGAACCTATGTCATGGACTCACAAATTACTGTTGTCAGACCTCAAGCTCAAACTCAATTCTGAAGAACTCCTCAAATGTAGATTCTTCAGAGACCATGTTCTTATCAAAACATTCAACCACTCTTCTTGATTGATGATCAACAACCACATGATATAGGCCCTTTAACCACTGAAGATATCAATAATATTGATTCTTCAATAATACAAATGGCAATAGTTCCTTCCTCTTCACCTTGATCTTTTGAACAAGAATGAGGAGATGTTCAACTTTCAAAATACCAAGAATCCTTCAAATTTCTGGTTGCAGAATTAAATAAGAGGTATGATCTAAGACCTAGATCAGGTCCAGGTAGACCTTGAAAGTCTACCACTATAATCGAGCCTACAATAAAATCTATTCAAACACAAACTCCAATTCCTCAGACTACAGAGTCATCCACTGAAACCTTTTCATTTGAGAAGACCATTTTGACAACTTTCAATATTGAAAAGGAATTGGAAAGGGTCAAGGTCCCTATCCCTTTAGCTGAAGTTTCCAAAAACCCTGGTTATAAAATTCAAGTGTCTAAATGGATACAGTGCTCTAGTATAGATTCCAAGGGATATGTTATTATTTTGCAAGATGAAAAACCTTTAGTAGTGTTTGACCCTAGTTTTGATATAATTAATGAGATTGTTCCACCATTTTATGTAACTTTAAAGGTTCATGACTTTCTTTTATATAACTGCATGATGGACTCTGGAGCTTCTCATAACCTTATGCCAAAGGTTATTATGGACCAACTTCATATACAGGTTACTCATTCTTGTCATGATCTTTATACCTTTGATTTAAAGAAAGTACCATGTCTAGGGTTGATCAAAGACCTAGTTGTCACCTTATCCCAAATACCTATCAACAGTATGGTTTTAGACATAGTTGTCATTGATATTCCTACCATGTTTGGAATGCTCCTATATAGATCAGGTTGTGCTAAACTTGGAGGCTCACTTCATATGGACATGTCTTTATCTACTATCCTGGTCTATGGAGGTGAATATTTAAGGTTATATAGAGAACTTGAATTCCTTCATACTGTTTGTAGGTCTGATCAAGCAAAAAATCAGCCTATCTATGCAGTTGATCAAGATTTTGGTTTTTTTTAGTTATCTTCACAAAATTAATCAAAAACTCAACTTTCCATTCAAAATATAGTTTCCAAACCTAAAATTGTAGAATCATATATCTGGAAACTTTTATTTGATGTCTATTTCTCAAAGGAAGGAGTAGGAGTAGGAATTGTTCTAATTTAACCAAATAAAGAAAACATAACTCAGTCATGTAAACTTGAATTTGAGGTCACCAATAATGCGGCTGAGTATGAGGCTTTTCTTCTTGGTCTTGAGCTAGCTAAGAGTCTAAAGGTTCAAAACTTGAGTATCTTTTCTGATTTTGATGTAATGGTGAAGCATGTTAGAAATTTGTGTCAATCAAAACACCAAAGGCTTAAGTCCCATAGAAATGAATTTTGGGACATAATTGAAAATTTCTTCCAAGGATTTAACATAAATTGTATTCCAAGAGATGAAAATATGCATGATGACTCACTAGTTGTCTCAGCAAGCTCTTTCAAAGTCCCTGAGACAGTATTGTTAGAGTATCAAATTTAAGTCAAGTATAGACCATCAATTCCTGATAACTGTAAACACTAGCAGATTTTGGAGATGGTGAACAATTAAAAGCTTTCCTTCAAGTCATTAATGAATTTTCAAATATGAAAATTGAAGAAGATCAAAAATATGTTCAGGAATAAATTACCAAAGTCCAAAAACTTCATTCAGTCCTAAAATTCTTGATCATGATCTCATCCAATTATCTAATAATTTTATTCCTAAAGAATTAGTTCCAATAGAAAAACTATTTGATAATAATGATGTCTCTAAAAACCCCTTGTTTAACTCATCGGAAGAAGAAATCGAAGAATGCAATATTGGGACTTTGAATGATGTGAGAAATGTTAAATTATCATCAACCTTTCCTTTGGATGTAAAAATAAAATACTTGAATCTTCTTAAAAATTACAAAGATGTTTTCTCCTGGTCTTATAATGAGTTAAAATATTATGATACATCTTTGATTAAGCATAATATTCCTTTGAAACTAGAAGCAAAACCCTTTCAACAAAAACTAAGAAGAATTAATCCCTTACTACTTCCAACCATTGAGAAAAAGCTTTAAAAGTTGCTTCATGCTCATATCATAATACCTTTAAGGTATTTTGACTAGGTAGCCAACCTAGTTCCTATCAAAAAGATATATGGTGAGATTAGGTTATGTGTAGACTTACGAAGTTTGAACAAATCATCTTTAAAGGATAACTATCCATTGCACAAAATGGATAATCTACTTCAAAAAGTTTCAAGTGCAAATAGGATTTCTATGCTAGATGTATTTTCTGGTTACAAATAGATAATCGTAAATCAAGCTAACCAAGACAAAACTTCTTTCACCGCTCCTTCGGGTACATCCATGTATGCCAGAACGCCATTTAGGTTGACAAATGTTGGAGCCACTTTGTAGAGATCCATGGATCTAGCATTTGTAGGAAAAACATCTGAATTTATTGTCATTTATTTAGATGATTTAATTTTTTTCTATGATTCTGATGAAATCATTTAAAACACTTGAGCAAGGTTTTTGACAGGTGCAAGAAATTTGGCATATCCATCAACCCGAAGAAATATTTATTTGTTGTAAAGGAACATAAATTACTAGAGCATATAATTTAGGGAGTTATAAATGACCCAAAGAGAGTTTTAGCTATTCATACCCTATCTCTACCAAGGAATAAGGGAGAGATACAAACATTCCTTGGGAGGATTAATTTTCTCAGAAGGTTCATCCCTAATTATACAAAGATAGTTAATGATATAATTGATATGGTAAAGAAAAACAATGAAGTGAAATGGATAGTTTCTGCTAGATATTCTTTTGATCATATTAGAAAGGCTATATCTGAGGCTCCTAAATTAGCTAGCCCTAACTATTCTTCACCTTTTAGCATATTTTATTTAGCATTTGAGGCAATCTTAGCTGTTGTGCTTTACAGAAGAACACAAATGGCAATGACTAACCTATAGCCTTATTGTCCAAAGTCATGAGGGATGTTGAACCTAGCTATGATATTATTGAAAAATGATCTTATGCCTTAATTAAAGCTCTAAAATCCTTTAGAACCTATGTCTTACATTCACAAATTACATCTTATGTCCCAAATCGTGGTGTTAAAATTGTTTTGACCCAACCTGATACTAATGGAAGAAGATGGAGATGGATTGCTAAAATCCTTGAATTTGACCTTGAAATTAAGACCACAAAGCTAGTAAAGGGCCAAGGCCTAGCCAAATGGTTAGCTAAATCCAATTGCAAAGTATTGGGGATAAATTTGGTTTCTGCAATTTCATCTGGGGATAATCCACAAGAACCTTCCTCAATTTCTTCTGGGGAGAATCAACAAGAACCTTCCTCAATTTCAACTTGGGAGAATCAACAAGAACCTCCTCCTCTTATATAAGGGGAGAACCCACAAGAATCTCTTTCTTTAGATAAAATCAATCTTCTTCACATATATCAGAAATATCTACTCTCTTATTGGTACTCTGATATTGTGTAGTTTCTTAGGGATTTTCAATGTCCAACTGATCTTGACTTGAAGCAGTGAAAATCCCTAAATCTTAAAGCATTAAAATACTGCATTATCAATGCTAATCTATTCTAGAAATACCCTCTTAATATCCTTCTTATTTGTTTAACTAAAAATGAAATAGGGGGAATTATAGATCAGTTCCATGCAGGTTTTTTTAGTGGAAACTATGCCTGGAGAGCAACAACCTACAAAATTTGAAAAGCAGGTTTCTACTGGCCCACACTTTTTAAACAAGTTGGAGGAAGAGTAAGAAGTTGCATAGCATGCCAATTATTTGTAGGGAAATAAAAAATGTCAGCACTTCCTTTAGTTCCAGTATTGGTTCATTCTCCTTTTCTACAATGGGGCTTAGACTTTATACGGGAAATTCATCCACAATCAAGTAATTAACACAGATGGATATTAACTGCTACATACTAGTTTACCAAGTGGGTAGAAGCCATACCTATTAAAAATGCAAATGATACTGTTGTAATTAAATTCCTTGAAGAAAATATCCTACTAATATTTGGATGTCCTCAACATATTGTTCAGATAATGCATCAGCTTTCAACAATGTTAAAATGATTGAGTTATGTCAAAAGTATTCAATCCTACTACAACATTCTACACCATAGTATCCACATGGTAATGAGCTAACAGAGTCCTCCAACAAGAGCCTAGTTAAGGTCATTAATAAGACTCTTGAAGACCATAAAAACCTTGTACATGTAGTTGTCATCCTATGCAACCTTCAAGGTTGACTTTTATAGGGTGTATATCCAGGTGTGGAAGGATCCATCGCAGAAGTGGCATGACTTGCCATATTTGGTAACAGAGATAGATGTGTAGGAGGTAGTAGCACGATGGCCAACCGAGTGGCAATCCCCTTCAAATCTAGCTACTGGGCCAAGCATGGGTTCAGAGAGTATGACCACGAAGAAAAGTAAGGAGGTAGCTAAGCAAGTTGTGTAGAACCTAACCGTGCAAAAGAAGAAGGATGTTGCAAAGAAGGCTCAAGTTGAGAAGGAACACGCTACCCAGGAGAAGGTAGAATAGGAGCAACATGAGACCTATAAAGGTGACAAATCACCTTCGTCAAAAATAGAAACATAAGAGATTACATGTCAAGGTGATGGAGGCAAAGAAGGGCAGCGCAACCCCTTCATTATGAAAAGATGTGAGCTAGAATAATGAGGTGGAACACAGAAGAAGTAGAAAACTTAGAAAACATAGGTGATCCAATGGTGCTCATAGAAAGTGATCTAGATGATATCGATGATAAAGTTAGGGATGTCAAAACAAAAGTACAACAACAATTGGAACAACAATACATACAAACATTATGAGGAGTCATGAAGGATCTTCGAGAGTTACAACTCCAAGCAACCAAGATCCAAGCAGATGTCAAGAAAGTGAGCATTGTATAGGGAAGTTTGGCATGGGATCAAAGTATAGGTGTGGAGATGGTTTTGTGGCCGCAGGATGTGTGAGTTTTCCCCTTGCCTACGGGTTCAATTCACACTGACACCAAGGAACAACGCACCCTCCTTGATAAAGTCCCAAATATGGGCTTGAACCTTGCTGCGATGACATTGGAGCCATTGCATGCATTACTATAGGGAGTCATGGAAGAGATCTGCATCAGGGAACAATGAACACTTAGTGTTGTCAGCGAAATGAAATTTAATAATCAGTAGTTGTTTGCTGAAAAGACGTAGGTTCTGCAGGAGAAGGAGTCGCTTCAAGCACACAATTCATGACTCGAGTCGGCAGTCACAGAGGCACGCATGAGAGTGCCTGAGATTCATATCCCCAAGGATGCATAGTCAGAAGTGAAGATTATAAAATTAGCTGATGGTGTGCGCGAAGCCAAAGTTGAGGTTAACCGAGTTCAATTTGAACTCAACATGAATATAACCAAGCTGTAATTGAAGTTGCAACCCATGAATCTATCAGAGGTCTAGGAGTAGCACGAAGCCGCGATCAAGGAAGGACTAGCCACTTTGGATGTCACAGTTGCAGACTGCATAATAGTATTTGAGCAAGCCATGGATTTGGTCACTAATCTACAGGAAGATCCAAACCTGCAGACATTGAAGACAGAGATTAGGGAGCTGCAAAGGTAATATGATGAAGTTACGACAATGACGCACTCAATCGCACTAGTGCAACACTTTGGAAAATTGCAGGAGGGGAAGCAACTCCTAGCGCTTCTAGATGCGGCATAGAAGAAGGAGGCCTTGCTAAAGGCCAAGCTACTGCCATGGTTGGAATAAGCTTATTAGATCATGACAACCATCCAGGATAAGCTGAAGAGCTTGTAGTAGACAATGAGGCTGGCCATAGAAGGCCCAACTACAAAGAAGTTATTCAAAGAGGTCAAGCAGTCAGCCATGCATAGTGCTTCCAAGGTTGCAGTAGTACATGTGGAGCTAGGGGATCTTCATAGAAAGATCGTAGCACAAGCAAAGTGACTCGAGGGTGAGTCATAATCCTTGCGTTGGGTGCCTATTAGGATGGGATCTCCTGGGTTAGTTTTCGGGTTCAGATAACCCAAGTTTTGATGTATTTTTTGTAATAAATGTGAATACTCTATGATTTGTGGATGCAGAGTGTGTAGATGATTAGGAGTCAAAGGGGTTTTAGCCCCTTGTTTATGTAAAGTTTGAGTCAGGTTTGAGACCCAAAGGGTATAAATAGGTGCACCTTAGAGAGTCTAAGGCATGTTTGTGTCCGAGGTGAAGAATAGGGAAAGTAAGGAGCAGGTAGATAGAATAAAGAAGGCTCCACAGCTGAGTGTGCGGAGGCCTAAGTAGAGTCCGCAGCTGGGTGCGTGGATCCCTACAACTGAGTGTGCAAGGATGTTTTAAGTCTGTATTCTGAACTGGAAATTAATAAAGATCTATTTCTAAAGAAATCTTATGTTTTGATGTTTACTTTTGTTCATGACATATGTTTTTGATGAATAATATGCTTATGGAATATTGATCTAATGATGCATGATTCTCTTTAAGAAGAATTAATAATCATACACAATGCATGTTAAGTCTTTCACGAACACTCGAATGAATTATGTTATGATTAATAATAACCTAAGTAGATCTATGTGAACACTAATTTAGGGTTGTTTTTTGGTGCACGTAAGTGGATAAATTGACTATTAAGGGTATGCAAATACCAATCATAGACCTTCGTGAAGGTCTAAAGTTTGTTTAAATAGAGTTGCAGTACCGAGCCCTAGGGGCTTATAGATCTACACAAAGGTAGATCTAGGGCACTAAAAAGACATCACACTGATCTTTGGATGCAGAAACTTGGTTCCAACACCCTCCTATACTACTTCAGGTGAGACTGCAACCTATGCTACGTAGGTTGTTGCTGAAAGGGTGAGTAGTGTAGGGTTTGGTTGGTTGGCACAACTAACTCTGAACATGGGTCATGACCCCCTAAGCTAACAAGGCCTCAACGAAGCTCTTCTTTGCTTCCGTGAAGGTCTCTTTAGCTTTATTAAGGTCAAATTCTACTTCATTCTCGGTAGCCTTATGCACCCAACCTTCAACCTCAGGCTACTTTCCCTTGTCTTCTCTTGTGGCCACACCACTTCTTGTCACTATATTTATACTATGATCTTCTTCACGAGGCTCTACCCTCATCATCTGGATATTTTGTGTGGGTTGTTGGGTCTGCATCTTCTTTTCTTGCATATTTACTATAAGGATTGGGAAATCATCTATCACATGGTCGAACTTTATGCATTATTGACAAGTTGGATTCATGGGGTTTTGACAGTCCCATGCAAAATGTGCAACTTTTCCACAACTATAGAAAATAACCTGGCCATGACCCCTATTAGCCCCACTTCCTCTTCCTCTTCGATAGCCTTGGAATCCTCTGCACAATGCACCCATGCCCTACTCTTGATGGTGATTTTATGTCTGTATTTCGTAGGTAGGGGTCCTATCCATCATGAGCTGATAACTTTCAAAATGATGTTCATCATGACCTACAAACTTGCAGAAGTTGAAAAACAACTGCTGGGGGGTTTGAACAAAATTTTGTAGTAAATGGCAATTATATGTTGTATGTTTTCAAGTAACTTGACAAATAACGCACCATGGCACAACTCCCACGCTCATTCCGATGGTATTTTCTCACTTCAGAGGGATAGCCCCCCCACCATAAGATAATTATGATAAAACAGAAAATGGTCCTTATAATGACCATGGCCTTTACATTTCAAGCACCAAGCTTTAGCACAAACTTGAGGTTGGGCCTCCTTTTCTTTCTTCAGGTTTTACAATTCCAAGTGTAGGCTTTTGAGCTACGAGTCAATTTGTTGTACTCCAATGTTTGTATCTTGTATTAGTGACGCTCCTAACCTCATCACGATCTCTACCACCTCTAATTGGGTTACTATCTTTTGTTGTGACAGATGTTAGTGGTTGTCAGTGATGTTAGTCAACAGTGATCAAAATATGCTCTTTCAAAGTTTTGCTAAGGTCTTAGGTAAAAAAATTTATGGTTTCAGTAGGTCTTCAAATAAAAATTTGGTCATTGGTTGGTGTTGGTCTAGGTCATCACTACTCCCTTGGTTTGCAGAGTCACCACCCTAAGCAAGGTCATGTCATTATTTATTATCATAAGTCTAAATGTTGGTCTAGGTCATCATTGTGGTCTGGAAATCATGTATGGGTGAAAACTCCAAAGTTTCATATAGTAGTTAAGAGTATACCTAGTCTCATCATTTGCTTGTGTTATCCATATCCAATGAGATATAAGTCATCATTCTCATCACTATCATGGGAGTTAGTTAATTTATGGAATAAAGTGTTAAAGTGCAATGGTTCACATTGTGATCTTACTTTCAATTTCAAGTAAGATTGTTGTCAGTACTTTTCTGTTACAATTTTCTCTAATCAAGTATATTTGATGTCACCTGTCAAATAAATCCTCCCAACACATCTAACTACCTCCTAAATACTCCCCTAATATTTTCCCATCCCATTCCCCTCATTTCCTTTACTTTCCCACAAACCCTAGCCTATTGCTAAACTTTTAACACTTTCCTAGGCTAGGACTATTGTTTCCACTTTTTCACCATTTCCCTTCACCCATTACATAAAATTTCACTTTCCTACACTCCCTAACATCTATCCCTACCCCCCTAACCTCATCATCTCCCTTCATTTATAAAACTTCCCTAAATCACCTATTTTCTAGCACTAACCCCTAATTCCATTTCCTAGTAAACTAGGGTTACATAATGGATGTAGATAATGGCAGAAGTGTCCTCAGATAGAGAATTTTATTAATTATAAAAGGAATTACATAATAATTTTGTAAGAGTTTACACACACCCACCAACACTCTTTCAATCAGGAGAATGAGAAATTTATAATCCTAAGTCCTAACCTAATCTAGTTATGGACTACTTATTAAATTAACAAGTGTCCATTTACAATAAATGAAATTCTAACCAATCTACCAACTCTAATCCTAAATTGGAGCCTAATATATGACATTATTGTAGATGTCATATCTTTTACAACAATATTCTATTTCTAAGTGTCTCCAATGTTAATTTAAACATTCTAAATAAATAAATATTCTAACCTAACTTTATGAACTAAGAATTTTGTATTTTGGATCATCTAACATTCCCCCCTATGATCCAAAGATACATTACAACAGATACCAAGTTCATTTCTGAACTTTGTAAATTTGATCCTACCAAGTGGTTTTGTGAAAATATCAAAGAGCTGATCTTCTGAAGGAAAATAAACTGGCTTGATGACGTCCTTGGAAATAAGAAATCTAATGTGAGGATACTTGGTCTCCACATGTTTTGTTTTGAAATGAAAAACTGGATTCTTGGCAAGCTTTATTGCTAACTAGCTGTCGATGAATAATGATGTAGCTTCTACTTGAGGAATGCTCGAATCCTACAAAACTATGTGCAATCAAACAATTTCACATGTTGCTTCCCATACTGATATGTATTCTTCTTCGGCTGAAGAGGTTGCCACTATAGCTTATTTCTTGCAACTCCAAGATACTGTAGCTAACCCCATGTTCATTAAATAACCATAGGTTGATGCTCGACCATCAATACTGCTAGCAAAGGCGGCATCTGAAAATCCGCTAAGTACAAAGTTTTTAGTCTTGTTGTAAAGAAGACCGAAATATTTTGTGCCTTGGACATATTGTATAACCCTTTTGTCTACATCCAATGGATGTCTCATTGTTCCTACATAAAATGTGAAAGAATATTGACTGCATAAGATAGATCTGGTTGAGTAGTTGTCAGATAAATCAGGTTTCCACTCAACTGCCTATAAGTAGTGTTGTCCACCATTCCCCCCCTTCAAATTTTGAAAGTTTCAAATTGTGTTCCATGGGGGTAAGAATGGGCTTGCAATCCTGCATTTCAAAGCGTTGAAGAGCTTATGCTGCATACCTACTCTGAGAAATGAAAATATGATGGGGATGTTGGAAGACTTCAACTCCAAGATAATAGTGAAGTAGTCCCAAGTCTATCATCTTAAAACCTGCATGTAACTCCTTTTTCACCTATACAATATGATCATCATTGTTTCCAATAATGATCAAATCATCTACATACATAACAAGAGTCGCCATATTTTTACCATATTGACGTACATACAAAGTATCATTAGATTCACTACGTTGAAAACCAACTTTTCAAAGGTATTCATCCATTAACATACCAAGCTTGTGGAGCTTGTTTTAACACGTATAAAACCTTAATCAGTGTATAGACTTTATGTTCTTGCCCTTCAATTTCAAAACTTGGCGGTTGTGTCATATATACATCTTCTTGTAAATCTTCATTGAGGAAATCACTCTTTACATCCATCTGATGAATTTTCCATCCTCTTTGTGTTGCTAATGCGAGTGTTAAGCAGATGGTGTTCCATTTTGCTGTAGAAGCAAAAGTCTCCTCATAATTAATGCCTTCCTACTACGCAAAACCTTTAGCCACAAGTCTAGCTTTGTATTTGTCAATTTCTCTATTTTGGTTGTACTTAATTCTGCAACCCATTTGCATCCGATGGGTTTAACATTTTTAGGACAATCAACAAGTTTCCAAGTGTTATTGTCTTGAATTGCCTTATATTCTTAAATCATAGCTTGTTGTCATTCTTTATATTTTACGCCTCTTTGTACGTGGAGGGTTCAATAAAAGCATTCGTGATTAAGGAAAAATTCTGTTCATTCTTTGTGGACCCCCTTGTTCCTGTTTTATTTTTCTCATTAGGCCTTACATCTTTCAAAAGTTGAGCAACCCATTTTGGCAATTGATGTTCACTCGCTTGAGATTATGAAAATTCACCATCATTATAAAGAGGATTAATGTAAACTGAGGTACGTTGATCAACTACAGATTCTAGGGTTGGAGAATCATTGTCAGAAGAACTACTGCTACTAGGAGATTCTAATGAACTGCCAGAAAACCCAGACTGTGCTGGTGAAGTAGATGGATTGGATGAATCATTTTCAGAGGAAGGAAAATCAAGTTCATACCAATTTTGTGAATTTGGTTGACTTGGATTGTTTCATTTCCTTTTATCTCCTTTTGTTTCCAATTTTTGAAGAAGATGTTCTATTTCTTCAACACTCTTACTCTATGTTTCATCAAAAATTACATCTTTGCTGACAATAAATTTCCCATTTGACAGAACTTTGTACCCTTTCTTCTCATCCAAATATCCAATCTTTGTTCATTTCAAACTTCATGAGTCAAGCTTAGTTCGTTTTTCTTTTGGAACTAAGGCATAACACACAGAACCAAAAACTCTAAGGTGTTTAACTTTAGGTGTGAAACCAAACCATGCTTCATAAGGTGTGATGCCATCCAAAGAAGCAGTGGGAGACCTATTCCTTAAATAAACAACTGTATGGATTACTTCTGACCAATAAATAGGACTTAACATTTTAAAAGTTAACATAGATCTCGCCATTCCTAACAAAGTGCAATTGATTCTTTCTACTACTCCATTTTGTTGTGGAGTACAAACATTTGTAAGATGTCATTTGATCCCATTGTCTCTACAATAACTTTGAAATACATTTGAAGTGAATTCTCCTCTATTGTCAACTGTAAGAGTGCCAATCTTTTCCTTAACTTAATTTTCAACAAGTTGACAAAAAATTTTGAACTTTTCAAATGCCTCTGACTTATGCTTCAAGAATTAAACCCATGTCATTCTGCTGAAATCATCAATCAAGAGTAATAAATATTTACAACCTCCTAGAGAAGCGTGCAAGGGTTCACAAATGTCATTGTGTACTAATTGAAAACACCTGTTTGCTTGCCATGAGCTTGTCGGGAAAGGTTCTCGTCTTTGTTTTCCATAAATGCAAGCTTCACATCTTGCATTTTCTTTCTTGAAGGTAGGAAGTCCCTTAACCATTCCTTGTTTTTGTAGTTGAGAGAGACTGTCAAAGTTTAGATGTCCATATCTCACATGCCATAATCTGATAGGAGAAAAGTTGGTGTTGGTTGCTCCTGCAAAGTCAGAATTCCTTGGAATAATTGTTCCTTTCATGCTTAACAGTTTTCCATCTTCGTATCCGGTCATCACTATTTTCATGTTCTATTTGATTAAATTTATTTTAACTAGGCCATCCTCTAAAACCATATGATGTCTAACTTGTCAGATTGAGACTGAAGACAACAAATTCTTTTTAAAGGTGGGTACATACCATACATTCGAAATCAATCTTTCTCCAATGTCAAGAAGATAAACTTTAACAAAACCTTTTCCATAAGGAGTATGTTTTGTATTGTCCACAAGAAATATTGAACTAAGGTAGCATGGTTGGAATTTCCAAAAGAAGTCTTGTCAAAAAATCATGTCTTGAGTTGCTCCTGTATGTAAAATCCATGCATCTTCATAATCACTTTGGAAAAAGGTAGAAACTAATGTTTTTGATTCTGATCTTTGACTTTATGTGAAGACATAATCTAAACCATCATTATCTTGATCAGTGGAAAATTGAGTTGTGTTTTGATGGAAATTTGGAATTTTATCAATGGAAGTTCTACAATCTTCTACAAAATGGGCCACTTTGTTACATCTTATATAGACAATTTGATTCAAGTCTCTGCCTCTTCCTTGACATTGTCCTCTGCCTCTTCTTTGACTTCTGCTTTGAGTTTGCCTTCGGCCCTGACTTTGACCTCTTCCTTGAAAGTTTCCTCGGCCTTGAAAGTTGCCTCTATTTTGAAAGTTTCCTCTGCCTTAACTGTTTCCCCTTCCTTGAAAGTTTCCTCTATTTTGGCTTCATCCACGACTGTGTCCACTATATGCTGTTGGATGTGGATGGAAATTTCCTCTTCCTTTAGAAATGTTAGTTGATGACTTACTCGTGCTAGCTTCTGTGAAGAAGACATCTTACCCTTGTGTCTTCTTCCCAAAAGTTTTGTCGTGTTGAGCTAACATCTCACTTAGCATATCAAACTTTAATTTATATAATTTTCTAGTCACTTGTAGAGTTTCCAAAAAATGAGTGTAAGAATAAGGAAATCTAGCAATTAGAATAGTGGTCATGAAACTGTCATCTACTGGTGGAAATCCTGCTTTTACTATTTCTTGCTTAATAGTTTTAAGCTTGGAGATATACTCAAGGACATCTCCCCCTTCAATTAGTTTTTGTTGAAGCAACTTAAGTTGTAGATCAACCTTTTTCTATTCAGGTTGTGTATCTAATGGATCTTTGAAAGTATACAATGCAGTCCATGCATCTGAGGCATTTTCAATATGAATATACATATCATCATTAACTGAGGACTTTATAAGAGCTAGTGCCTTTACATTTTTAACTTTCCCTTTTGCAAGTGAAGCTACATCTATGGGTTTATTACACTTAATGTCACCATCACATATCACTTGCCTCAATTCATTATATATGAGAGTGCTTTCAATGAGAAGTTTCCATTTTTTGTATGATTTTACCCCTTCAAGCTTATCAGAATCAGAGAACAAATTATTTAACTTCGACATTGTAGTTTTGATGCTTTGTATAAAAAAGAATCAAGCACAAGGAAAATATGATAAACACATCACATGAAACACACCATGCAAAAAAAGATCTATCGGGGCTTGGCCTTGACCGTTGTACAGTTGTTGTGGAAGAAAATTGACTAAGCTTTGCACTTGGATCTAGTTAATTTCTCTCAAAATTTTACAATGAAATGTTTCAAAATTTGATGGATTTACAATCCTTGCAAAATTTTATGAAAAATGTACTCTAACCCTGCCTCATAGTAAAAAATTAATTTGATTTACAATGTCACTCTTATCTCTCTAAAATAAGAAATTTACAAATATAATCTCCTTATTACTCCAAAAATTACAAATAACCTTACTACTCCACAAATATTACAAAATCCTTACCATTACTATCACAATTATTTAAAAAAAATACGACTAGAGAATTACTAAAAGCAACAGAGATTCTAGATCTAAATAAGGGTAAATGTTAGTGTGAAAAGAAGTTGATCTTGATCTTAGCTGTTGCAGCCACTAGATTTGTAATGTTTCGAATGCTGAGAGCTGTCGCGGGGGTCCGAACCATCCACCACCACGGGAGGAAAAAAAAATTATGTTTCTCTTTTGAGTAGACAATGGTGTAAAAGCTCAGGCAAAAAGATCCGCAGGGCATTAAAAAAATGGGTGAGAAAGACAGATGGATTTTGGAAAAACCTTGAGCAACAAAACCATGATCTAAAAGTATTGTGGCAACGATACTCTCATTGGATTAGAAATCAAGTTATTCAAATGTTTTGAATCCGGACCTCCTACTCGTAATTGAATGTCTACTATCCTCAAAAGTTGATGCACTCAAAATCCTTGCCTTTACAATAGAAAGAAAATGTGGGCACTATTATTAGCATTCAAAGGGAAGGATGCTAGTGAACTCCTATGCCTTTACATCTATCAAATATACTATTACTCCCTGAAAATCTATCTCATCCATTAATCAAAAGTGCAGTAATCAAGCACTTTTTGCCTCAGCATCTACCTATAATTGTTGAAGTATTGTTGTTTTAAACCATTTTTGTATTCTTTGGCATGTCTACCACATACGACTTGATCACCAACATCCCAACTTTCTCCTTCGCATGGCAAACCTGCCGTTGTACAAAGTGAAAGTTTTGGAGAGTGAGCAAGTTTAAGAGCTTGCTAGCTATGGTCACAGATGGTTCTAATGATCTCTATGTTGTGGCATTGACCATTCTTGGGAGCCTAATTGTGGCTAGCAAAGGTGGATGAGATTCATACCAGGCATGGAGTTAGAAAAAATTGCACTTTCTCAATTGGTATTCAGGTTTATGCCTATACAGCAATAAAAGCCTACTTTTCTATACAAAAAACACTATGTGCATACATTTGACATAAACTTGCATTCTCAAAAATATTTCTCTGAAATGTGTGCACATTTCATGTGCAAAACTTAAAATTAGGCTTGTTTACTTAAAACCACTGGAATTTAATACACAGATGTCCTGCTGGAATACGAAGAAAAAATAGCGGTAACAATGGTTTGCCGTGGTCCTCATTTTTGTAAATTTTGAGAAAAATATATAATAACAAATTTCTAATTTTTTTTAAAATCTGAAATTAAACTCAAATTTATTTTCCCTTAAAAAAAAACTGGACAATTTGCATACCAATTATTTGCTGGTCAATTAAATGGATTTTTTCGAGAGCTTGTAGAGTTTGAATCTCTTCCTCATATCCACTACATTATTGGAGCTCTGATACCACAATAATGGAAGAAGTGTCCTCAGACACACAATTTTATTAATTAAAAAAGAAATTACATAATAATTTTGCAAGATTTTACACACACCCACCAACACTCTTGCAATCAGCAGAATGAGTTATATATAAGCCTCCTAACCTATTCGAGTTATGGGCTACTTATTAAATTAACAAGTGTCCATTTACAATAAATGCAATTCTAACAATTCTACTAACTCTACTCCTATATTGGAGCCTAAAATATGACATTATTCTAGATGTCATATATTTTACAACAATATTCTATTTCTAATTGTCTCCAATATTAATTTAAATATTCTAAATAAAATAAATATTCTATCGTAACTTTGTGAACTAAGAATTTTGTATTTTGGATCATCTAACAACAGAGACCACACCCAATGATTAGGGGAAGTATAAAGGATGGAAAATTTCTAGGTATGAGCCCATTTTAGCACATAGCATCATGTCTCCACCATTTCTCAAGAAATCATTCCAAGAGACAAATCATTTGCTGCACATAGGGACAATTTTTCTTCAAAGTATGTTTCTGACCAAATGGAGATAAATTTTACAATTTTGAAAAATAATTTAATCAATCATAGAGCAATGAATAAAATCCTCCTTCATTTTATACACAGTGTTATTATTTGGGAGAAATGCCCAAAATACAGTTTCTACAGGAGAGTTGCTGCACTTTTGGAGTGACCTTGGGTGAATGCATTTTTCTTAGTCTTCGAGAGCCCATTTTGAATGCTTAAGTACTCTAGTAACTTCCAATGTGCATTCAGAGCTCAAGAAGGCAGTCAAAAGTGCCCTGCAAGATGGCACTACGTTTTTTCTGCATTTTTCTTCACTTCAGGGAGTAGTCTTGGGAAAATGAATATTTCTTTGTCATTGAATGTCCAAATGACTTGCTTGATGAGTCAAATGATAATTATACATCCAAATATTTCAAATAAGCCATAAATACCCTAACTTGGAGCTTGGGAAGGCCTCCAAAATTAACTTCTACCAATTTCGTTGTGCTTTCTCTTGGCATGCCATGGTTTTTCTTGAATGCGTTGTGTTTTCTCCTGGCATGTTGCGCTTTTTCTTGAATTCATTGTGTTTCCATAGGAAAGCCACCTTCCTTAGTTGGCTTAGTACATATTTGACTTCCATTTATGTAATTTTTCATTTTTGATGTTTTGATGATGTAAAGAGGTTTAACTATGCTGGTTGGAGTGAAAGTGAAGTAGATACATGCTTGAAAATGTCTTTTTGTCTTTTGCTAGTCAGTCTACTAGCCAAACTACACCATAAACACCATATAAGAATATGGAGATTGTCTCATCTAGTAGAATTGTATTCAAGATGAATCCTAGGCCCGAGGTGACTCAAACATATGAGAGAGGAAGGAGGCTTGTGTTTGATCCAAACATTGTGGAATGGGCTAAGCCTACAACAACAAAATAGGGATCACAATCACAACATGAGGCACATTTGTAAGATGAGGAGCCATTCCATCTTGACACTAATATAATGGACTTGAAGGTTAAAGAAGAACATAAAACAATAGAATAGATCATGATGGATAAATATGTTGATATCAAAGAGCTTAAAGACAACTTCTGTAAGGCTAATTTCATGATTTCATTCCTTGAGCGGGAGAATAAGCAATTGAAGGTAAATCAACTACTCTTGAATAAGCATAAGGTTGATGTTAGCAAAGAAGATCTAAAGGGAAAAGAAATAATTTACATAAATGATTCAGATGAGCATCAAGACCACGTTATAAGGAAGAGGCCAAGGATTAGAGGCCTCCGAAGTGCACTTTAGCAACAAAGAGAACAATCTCCACCAAAATAGAAAATGTCTTTAGTTGACCAAACTACAGCAGAAATCAATGAAAATAGCGAGTTTTGACTTGACAAAGTGAATTTCCATTTGGAAAAGCTCCTTAAGATGGCCAACATAGACAGAAAAGCTACAAAGTGTTCGGCATGGAATCCCCCCATGGAATGTTTTGGGGCTCAAAGCCCATGTTTTGACACAATATTGTTGTAAAGACTCTGTGAATTGCAGGCGCGGAGTGTGAAATGTACAATAAAGTCACAGGGTTGTCTGCTCTAGTTTTGTAATGTAATGTCAACCTACCCATGGTTCATGGACCATGGGATTGTATAAATAGAGCGAGGCTCTAAGAGGAGAAGTAGTGGAGAAGAGCAAGAGTCGCAAGAGAAAAGTGTGTCTTCGAGTCATAGAGTAGGAGAAAGCTTTGCAGCTGAGTGCGCAAAGGCCTAGTCTAGTAGTCCGCAGCTAAGTGCGTGGACACCTGTAGCTAAGTGCGTAGGGTGGAGTCAAGTCTATAACCAAAGAAGGGATTAATAAAGAGAAGTTTGTTATCAATTTTTGTATTTGTTCTTAGGTTAATGCATGTTTCATATAAATTTCAAATATACTATTTATTTACTGCGCACGCCTATATGAATGATTTATGTTGTTAAGTATAACTTAAAAGCACGCAAGTAGGCTAAAAAAGTCAACTAATATTGGAATACTAGTAAGGAATTGGGTAATAACAATGTTCGGCTCCCGAGTAGGGATGTGTGAAGGCAAAATCTCAGGCTACGAGGTACGAGAAAGTGCGCATAGCGACATGCACGTAGGGTCGCACCGCAGGCCACTTGAACTCATCAGACATCTCCAGGGTGCAGAAACTTGGTTCTAGCACCCCCCCATACTACTTCAGGTGAGACCTTAGTCTGCGCTCCATGGATTGTTGCCGAAAGGGCCAGTAGTACCAAGCTTTTTTTTACTAAATCAACTCTAAACTTGGATTAGGCCCCCATAAGCCAAAAAATGGTTCCATTTCCAAGATCGAGATCTTCATAAGAGATGCCTAATGTTGTGTCACTGGAATCTGTCAAAGAAAGAAATTGAAGATTAGTTGGACAGAAATATTCACGACTTTGCAGCGCGGGAAAATAGGAACCCGCAGTTATCAAAGGAAGAGTGATTAGAGTGCTACTTATATACGGAAATCCATGAAATTTTCTTTGCATCCTTCCCCTATGAGTTGTACGAGTGGATTGTGAAGCTAACAAATAGTCAAGGTAGGTGTAGGCTTGAAAAACCTATTGTGTGGACTCCAGAGTTGGTGCGCAGACTGGAAGCATTAGAAGAAAAGATCAAGCGCACTATGGACGATTGGCTCAATCAAATTATAGGAGGGTTTATCACCGAGTTCACGGTAGATACTTAACTCAGCTATAGTGAGGTGGAACAACGCTTCCTCAAAGGACCGCAAGATAAGGACGTTAAATATTTGAACACTTGGATTAAAATGCTACTGTGTGAAAAGTGAGTTATACGAATAAATTGATGTTTCAGGTTGTGCAAAGTGGGAAGATCTACATAAACGAAGGTAGCACAAAATTAGAGACTAGTCCCTTGATTTCACCTCCACAGGAGAGCGAGGAAGAGCTCGTGAAAGTTTCACCAAGAAGTGAGATCAGTCTAATAAGGTAGCGAATGCCATGCATACCACCCCCACCTACACTGCCACCAGTTTCACCATCTTCACCCACACCACCTCCATTACCACCATAGTTCAACATGGCAGTGTTCAAAGGATTAGGGAATGAAGGTCCAGACCAGTTTTGGTTCATGGTAAAGGCTCTATGGGAAGCGTAGGGAGTTACAAACGATAATATAAAGAAAGAAACGCTGGCCAATGCTTTACAATATCACGCATTGACATGGTACATTAAGCATTTCAATGAAAATCCAAACGCAAGGATCGTGGATATCCAAGTTGAGCTAAACAGGGAATCTACCAGGCCAAAATCAGAGACATAGTCGATTATTGGATTTAAGGAGATCGTGGTGCTTCTAGGAAAGACCCCGTGGGAGCTAGATCAGAGACTGAAGTGTATGATTCGTGAAGTTAATATGACCTTGACAGATGGGCAACATCGTGCATGGTTTGTAGTGTCGCTAACACCGCACTGTTCCCTTAACCTCATCCTAGTACTTTTGTAGCTCGCGCGCTTCTGTCTCTAGGCATTATACATTGGGGTTCCTCCTGCAAGCTAGTTAGGACCTCAAATGACTACTCAAACAATTGTGTGTATTCTGCTACTACACTTTCCACCACCACTACTACATCTATGATAGCAGTCGCTCACTCCTCCTTCACTTCTGGTGGATTTGAAGGCTGGGCCTTCAACTGTAACTTCGTAATTTTTGGTTCAATTCCAATTGAACCCGCACCATCTCAGTACGAGTGTCATGCACCCCTGTGGCGAGCTTACAGATGCATACCTCAATTGGCTCCTCATCTAGAATGGCCAACTCTAGAACCATTAGGCATGCTTCCTCGATGACTTGCTTAATGCACTCGCTCATATTGGTCACCTCAGTTTCAGCGGCGATGGCAACATTTATCTAGAGGTCCATATGTTCATTTTTGATCCACTGTTCACTGATCACCTGGAGGGTGCAGTGCTCACAGGCCCTCAGATTTTCAATCAGTGCACCCTGCAAGAGGTGGAGCACTTCACGCGCGAGCAGTGTCAAGTTCAACCCTACTCCCTTTAGGGCACAGACAGTGGGCTTGTCAACCTCATTCTCTGTGGTTAGTGCTCCATCAGGTAACACTATTTCACTGGAAACCCTCATGCACAGCATCTCAATAGCCTCTTAAGTGCCAATAGCCAGCTTGGTAGTGATCTAAAATGGGGCACCAAAGGCTTCTTATCAGCTTACAAGAACCTCTCCCACTTCCAAAGCTTAAATATTTCCAAGACCTTATGATTAACCAATTATGGAATTAAAAAGTGCTTGAAAACAGGTGTATGTTGGTGTTTGTTTTTAACTATTAATGTGCTTTAAGTTCACTTTCTTATGTTGATATAAAATACATATAACAGTAAATAAAACAACAAATGAGCAAACACATAAGACACCAATATAATATGGAGTTCACCCAAAACTCTTGGGCTTCGTCTCCTTGAGCTCTAATCAACTCAACTAGGCTCTTTGAAATTATGGCTGAATTATTTTACAAGCTCCATGCTCAACTCCATTGGTTTACAAATGAACCTATGGGTTTAGAATACCATCTTATCCTGCTGCCTGTCCTTACTCTATAGACATATTTAGGCTTCTTTGGACTAGACTCTTTCAATCAACGCTCTGATCTATCTTGCTCTAGCTTGCACCAACTCCCTCATAATTCTCTCACTATCTCTGGAGTGCCTTCTTGTATCTTCAACACACTATGAACACCAAGAAAATCTTGATTATTTCGATCTCTTTGCCTTTCTGCAACTTCACTACAACACCATGGCTCTTAGAAGTCTACTTTGAGCTCGTTGCCTCTGAGGCTCTACCTCCAACCTCTGGTGTCTATGCCTCTATCAAGCTCTCTGGCTCTGTGGCTCTAATGCTCTTGGCTCTGGCTCTTGGCTCTTACGCGCTTCTCTGAGCTCTCTAGTTTTCACTCGACCACCAAGCTACCCCAAAACACTCTGTTTCGCCTCTTAATCATGCTCTCTGGGTTTTTTGAGGCATTCTTTGACTCTGCAACTTCTATAGTTGTTCCTCTGTCTTTTCAACCATGAGGAATCATTCTTGGTGGCTCTCTGTCTCTTCGACTGGCCCCTTGTCTTCCCTTCTATGCAATCATCCCTCTGTGGCTTTGTGTCTAGCCATCTAGCTTTGTGGCTCTCTGCATATAACGCATCCCTATTACAGTAACACCTTCTTATAGCATGGCACAAGTGAATGGGAGCTATTTTACAAAGAAAATACACAGGCAGCCTTTCTTTGGGAAAATTCTTAGAAATGGAAGCATAACGGAAATACACAGGAAACATGTTAGAAATGCCTTATGGGCTTTAAGGCCAGACTTCAAATGGCCTTCATTCGCATCCATAAACCCATCGGGTCTGCCATTCTATCGCAAATCACAATCACATGGAGTATTGGCCAAAACCCAAATACATGGGAAGTAGAAAGAAAATCCAAATAAACCTGATTTCAAATATTATGCAACCACATTTATAAACCCTTTTGGGTCTGCCTTTTATTCTAATATTCCAATCGCATATGCGGGAGGTCAAACCCTCAATACACAGGAATACATTGAAAATCCTAAATTCCTAGATTTCAAAACTTATGAAATCAGGTTTATAAGTCCATCAGGTTCGTTTCTTATCGGAATATCGCAACTCCAAGTCCCAATCACATGTAACATCCCTTTGTATCAAGGATCCACCAATCACCTCAATCAAATCCTGACCGTTGATCTTGTTCATCGATCTAACGGTTGCCGTGCGATCACACATTGGTCCATTGCTTTATGCATATTGCAATATTGTAGTCGCAACGTCCCCGGGGGTCTTCCCTTTGGTTATGTCGATCACTAATCACTCTGATCAGATCCTAACCATTGATCCACCACCTCTAATCCAACGGCTGACAATCATTTTAGGCGCATTACTTACATAGGGATTAACCACCCAAAAAAGTGGTTTCCTCTCTCCTCTTGCATGCTACGTGTCAGCCAATGTATGGGATTGGGTGGAGCTCGTCTAATATTGCTTACTGCTTGAAGCCCACCCAAAATATCGCTTATTGTCCTCCTTCTAGAACTCAAAAGGCTTAGTCTATTTTCTGTAAATTCTTTGGGTCCGCCTAGCTGCTACTCCCATGTGCTTTATCCGAATTTCAACGTAAAAAACGCTTTTATGAAGTTTTAGCACTTAATAAAGGTTTTTAGCGCATAAGGCTAATATTAACCCTTTAGGACACATTTAATAAGAAATTCCTCCTTTTCTAGGGACATTGGGCAAATCTTCTTTTTGCAATAACGTATTTGTTGGGAATCTGTTTTGGCTCGTTCAAATTGCATTGGATTCAGAATGAAACAATCTACAAGATGAGACTATTTTCAAAATCATCCAATGACTTTCACCTTTCCTCTATGAGGAACACTTTGTAGAGATTTAGGAGTCTATTCTAGATCCATTATGGATCACACCTTCCCACTAAAAGAACTTTTGGTCTCCAAAAGACTGACATACTGATATGAACAATAAATGAGAGTAACAACACCCTCTTCTTTTAGCCTCCATATGCTTGCCTTGCATAGTGCCTCTGAACCAAAGCCTTTGACCACTCTCCTCCTCGGATGTGCTGGTTCTCTTGGGAAGAACTGTTTTCCTCCTTGAATTCATGTAGAACTCTTGTTGAGAAGGTTACAAAAGGTATTTTGAACTTCTCTTTCTTGATCATTGATCCAAGGTGGCTCAAACAAATGTGAAGTTTCCTTTGATTCACAAAATTTTCATTTGTACCTGTTTGACATATTGTCAACAACAACAGAAATATAGACAACAATTGGATCACCTAAACTCTTGCTTCAACAAAAGAAACAAGTTTTCACGTCTTGTGAACACCTCCATGTCTTACATATGCATACAAATGATGGACTAGACAACAAGACCACAAAACATGCCTTTAAAACAATTGACCCTTCAAGTCAAGCATGTAGAAAAAGACTTCTAGGACTCTTTTTCAAAGATGAATCACTTCATCATTATCTCCATCTTGGAGACCACATCAACTTTTCTCAAGTCAATATTACATGCATGTTTACAACAAAGAAATCAACCCAGCAAGTTAATTACACAAACATGTTCAAATACAAGGAAATCATCAACATCCCTATGTGCATGCAGATCATGCTTATTCATGCATTTCATCCTTCAACTTTTGCTTAAGCACACTGTACTTTCGAAGCTGAAATGAATATAATGTTGCAACAATAAAGTGAGGCTCCTACTCAACTTTTCCATTCACATTCTTGGTAAAATCCTGCAACTTGCATTCGGTTGACAAAAAAATGCAAATAGATGCATCAAATCAAAAGACATGCAATCTTTAATTGGATAAGAACTCTAACCATTTCTTACCAATCCAATTCAAAGGTGCTACCTTTGTCTACACATCAGCATCAACATGTCAATCATCCTGAAACACATCATTCATGGAAACTTTTTTTTCCATTTCTGCCATTTTCTCTTTCCACCTTCTTCAAGTTTCGTGGAAGCATTGTTGGATTCAGGGTCCAAAAATTTTCATCAATGTGTCCTTGCTTATGGCAGTAGGTACAACACCTGTGCATCCTTTTGATAGCATGATTTTCCTTATCCAGTGGACCTTTGGCTTCTTACTTCCTTTCCTTCAAAAGTTTCATGTATGTGGCCATTCTCTTCCAACATCTAGAAACATTATGGTTATTCAAACCACAAAAGGAACATGCAATTATTTCCCCATACTTATATGGAAATTTAGCATGCTTAACATAAACAAAATGAATATGATAAGAACTAGATTTATACCTTTCTCTTTCACCTTTATTGCCTTCATGAGGAGGTGAGTTGAATGAAGAAGTGGCTCCCTTTGGAACATCATCAATCTCTTCAAGGCTTTTAGAGTTTCCACAACTCTTTGGTTCAATTGCATGATTATGAACATCTGTATCCTACAAATGATGTTTCAAGCTATTACATTCCTCCTCAGTGCAATCTTTACACTCTTGAGGTAGAAGACCTGAAATGAAACTCCTTCTTTGAACTGTTTCAATTGTTTTCATGGTAGCATTGGAACTTTCTCCATAAGGCTATCCATAGCCAAGACCCAAATACTTAGGTATTTCCTCAACTATTATTGGATCAACAATACCTTGTGCATATTTTCCCAAGCCTTTTCCTTCATTGTCCATCTTGGACATTAGCTTAGAACCTATGCCTCTAGTATGTTTTTTAAAAGAACCAATATAAGAATTCTTAGAAGAATTTGAAGACAAACAGGAATTGTTTACCTCTTCTTCAATATGATACTTGACAAAGGCTTCTTTGGAAACAAATAGTTGTGTCTCCAACTCATGCATCCTTTTCAGGTTCATATTTACAAGATGAAGTTGGCTCTCCATTTCCTGCAATTTTTCAGAAAGCAACTACTTCTCTTCCTCCAAGGAATTCAAATACTCTCTAAGTATGTTGCTCTTCCTTCCATACTCATACATTTCTCTCACCATATCCTTCATGATGAACTAGTCTTGCTTCATATCTTCATCAAAGACTCTCGTGAAGAAAGTAGAATTTGAGGACTCACTTGTAGAAGTAATCATTATCAAAATGAACAAAAGAACTTCAAACAAGATTAACAAAGAGCTTATTCAAGCAACCTTTCGCAACAAACCTCTTGTGATTCAATTATTTCTTTGAGGTCCTTTGGGATAAGAAGAATGCCTTTTTCCCTTCTTCCTTCTTGTCCTCTCCTGGACATAGCTATCAGTAGCTTTCCCTTCACCTCTACAAACTCAAACAATATTCAATATGCAAACAAGAATACAATCAACCTCTGACTATTTAAACACATTTTAGACAAGCAACCTTTGCTCTGTAATAAAGCATTTTGATCTGATACCATTTGCTCTGGTATAACTAGCTTTGATATCACCTTCTTGAAGGTGGGGTTAATCAAACTTAAGCTCTGATACCACCTGATCTGAAATGGGGCACTAAAGGCTTCTTTTCAGCTTACAAGAACCTCTCCCACTTCCAAAACTTAAATATTTCCAAGACTTTATGATTAACCAATTGCGGAATTAAAAATTGCTTGAAAATAGGTGTATGCTAGTGTTTGTTTTTAACTGTTAATGTGCTTTAAGTTCACTTGATTATGCTGATATAAAATACATATAACAATAAATAGAACAGAAAATGAGAAAACACATAAGACACCAATATAATATGGAGTTCACCCAAAAATATTGGGCTACATCTCCTTGAGCTCTAATCAACTTGACTAGGCTCTTTGGGATTATGGATGAATTCCTTTACAAGCTCCACACTCAACTCCATTGGTTTATAAATGAACCTATGGGTTTAGAATACCATCTTATCCTGCTGGTTGTCCTTACTCTACAGACAGATCTAGGCTTTTCTGGACTAGACTCCTTCAATAAGTGCTCTGAGCTATCTTGCTCTAACTTGCACCAACTCCTCAGAATTCTCTAACTGTCTCTGGAATGCCTTCTTTTGTCTCCAACACACTCTAAACACTAGCAACATCTTGATCAGTTCAATCTCTTTTCATTTCTGCAACTTCACTAGAGCACCATGGCTCTTAGAAGCAAGCTTTGAGCTCTTTGGCTCTAAGGCTCTGCCTCCGACCTCTGGTGGCTATGCCTCTATCAAGCACTATAGCTCTATGGCTTTGATGCTGTCAGCTCTGGCTCTTCGCTCTTACGAGCTTCTTCAAGTGACCCCAAAACTCTCTGCGTCACCTCTCAATCGTGCTCTCTGGATTTTGTGAGGCATTCTTTGACTCTACAGCTTCCATAGTCGTTCCTCTGTCTCTTTGATCATGAGGAATCATTCCTGGCAGCTCTGCGTCTCTTCGACTGGCCCTCTTTCTTCCCTTTTGTGAAATCATCCCTCTATGGTTCTATGTCTGACCATCTAGCTCTATGGCTCTGTGGCTCTCTGCGTATAACACATCCCTATTATAGTAACGCTCGCTTATAGCATGACACAGGTGAATGGGAGCCATTTTACAAAGAAAATACACAGGCGGCCTTTCTTCAGGAAAATTCCCGAAAATAGAAGCATAACAGAAATACAAAGGAAAGACATTAAAAATGCCTCATGGGCTTTAAGCTCAGTCTTCAAATGGCCTTCAATCACATCTAGAAACCCATTAGGGTTGCCATTCTATTGCAAATTGCAATCGCATGGCATATTGCACAAAACCAAAATATAGGGGAAATACAAAGAAAATCTGAATAAACCAGATTTCAAATATTATGCAACCGCATTTATAAGCCCTTTCGGGTCCACCTTTTATTGGCATATCACAATCACATAGGCGAGAATTCAAAACCTCAATACACGGGAATACATTGAAAATCTCAAATTCCCAGATTTCAAAACTTATGAAACTGGGTTTATAATTCCATCGGGTCTGCCCCTTATCGGCATATCGCAATCACAAGTTGAAATGGCATGTAATGGCCCTTTGTATCGAGGATCCACTGATCGCCCTATTGCCGATCACCATGATCAAATCCTAACCGTTGATCTTGCTCATTGATTTGACAGTTGGCGTGTGATCACACATCAACACATTTCTTTATTTCATATCACAATATCGTTGTCACAATGGCCTCGACGGTATTCCCATTGGTTATGCTGATCGCTGATCACTTCAATTAGATCCTATCCGTTGATCTGTGACCTCTAATCCAACAACTAACAATCATTTCAGGTGCATAACTTACACAGGGATTAACCACCCGAAAAAGCGGTTTCCTCTCTCCTCCTATGTGCTACGTGTCGGCCAATGTATGGGATTGGACGGAGCCCATCTAATACCACTTACTACTTGAATCCCACCCAAAATACCACTTACTGCCCTCATTCTAGATCTCAAAAGGCTTAGTCTATTTTCTATAGATTCTTTGGGTCCGCCTAGCCACTACTGTCCACGTGCTTTATCCAAATTTCAATGTAAAATGTGCTTTTATGAAGGTTTAGCACTTAACAAAGGTTTTTAGCACATAAGGCTAATATTAACCCTTTAGGTCACATTTAATAAGAAATGGCTCCTTTTCTAAGGACGTTGGGAAAATCTTCTTTTTACAATAACTCCTTTGTGCAAAGTCTGTTTCATCTCGTTCAAATTGCGTTGGACTCAAAATGAAACAATCTGCAAGATGAGACTATTATCAAAAGCATTCAATGACTTTAATTTTTCCTCTATGAGGAACAATTTAGACTTAGGAGTCTATTCTAGATCTATTTTGGATCAGGTAGATACCGTGCTAGCCTAAAATGCTCAGGTTTGCAACTCCTGTAACCCTGTCTAGATAGCCCTTAAGATGATCTGTTACTACTGCTCAAATTGTTGGAGGGCATCTACAGTGACATCCCTCACTGTGTCACCAATATCAAGCAAGTCACCCTCTGTTAATGTGATTGGGTCCAGTGAGGTCTTGGTCACCTTCAATTTCTTCCTGGGCCCTCCTTTCTCCAACTCCTATGGGCGCTTAATGCGCACAGACATCTCCTAAGGGTCTGTGTCGTGTTGTTCTATCTCCTCCTCTATCTTAGGTGAAGGTGACCTCGTGCCTTTCCCAAAGCCCCACTCTATCCCACCTATGTGCTTCACTCTCTGCTCCGCAGCCTCGTGCTCTGCTTGGGCCTTATCAACAGCCTCCTTTTTCCTCTTTTTGGCTAGTTGTGCCATCTTAAGCTTGGCCTCCTACTTCTTCTTATGCGCGGCGGACTTACCACCAAGTCTATGGTAGTGTACCGCTCTATCGGCCATTGATCAATCACTGAATCAATGGCATCATCCGTTGGTAGATAAGGCAAGTCGTATCATTTCTACACAGGGTCCTTCTGCACCATGATGGATACTCGATGGAAGTCTACTTTAAATTGGGCATAACCTTGTAGGTTGGCATACACCATAGGTGACAGTCCTAGTTTGCAGTTGATGGCCATCCGGATGTTCATCTCCATCAAGATCCAAAAGATCTTGCTATCCCTGACTCACTACGTGTCCTTGGTTGCCCACAATGAAATATACTTCACTACTTCTGGGAGGTCTGGCATGACTGAAGGGAATTGGTTGTCTTCTGGTAGCTCCCATGTTATTGCCACCAAGAGCCACATGTAATGGAACGTCTTGCTCAGCTCCTATGCTTCACGGGAGTTTGCTGAGAACTCTCTGCGAAGGTAGTCCGACCAATTGAACTGGACTCCTTCAACACACTATGCTACTAACACGATGAAAACCGCCAACATCTCATCAACACAACACTTACTCAACACCTGCCCTACGATGATCTATGTGGCTACCTTCACAGTAGGGTCACAGATGTTAGATATAGCATATTCACACAACTTCTTCATCAATTTAAATTTTTCTTTCATGGATTCTACGAGAGTGTGCTCACCACCTTTTCTACCAAATATCATGGCTGGATTCTCTCCAATATACATCAATCACGTTATCTAGTGAATCAATCTATCTGTGATCGGTATTGGCTCCTCCATCCACAAACACCCATCATGCACCAAGCACAACAGCTGCTTGATGACCAAAACTGTCACCCAGGTGCGGTTGTAGTGCGGCACCCAAAGTAGGTTGAGCAACCCTACCTTGTCTACTCCTTGGAGCCATCTTCATGGCTCCAATGCGGTCATCTAAGAGTTCATATCAATGATATGGCGCATCAGATGCTCGAACGTGAGGTGTGGGAACTTCTCGTGATCGAAGAAGTCCCAGTGTTCAATTTTCAGTGGCAGCACTCATGCCAAATGTTCTCCATCGAAAACAATTTCGTCTGGCAGTAGAGGTGTTTGTAGGGGAGTCTTATTCTCATCGATGTCCTTCGACACCTTGGTATTGTGCTTGCATGGAGGGACATACTCTGACAACCGAGTAATAGGGTCTGCACCCTATGTTTCAACCTCCTCTACTTCAACTCCCTCATCCTCATCGCCCATCAGGATGTCTTCAAGGTCTTCCTCCTCTGACTCCAAATTTATAGCTTTTCCCTTCTCCTATGTGGTGGGCTTCAGTGGGTTTCTCCTTGGTGATGCGCACATCGGTATAATAGGATGCTTGCCCTTTTTATCCTTGGCGGTCTCCTTAGTGGGGGTTAGCTTTGGTCTCGGTGACCTTCGTAATTCGGAGGCTTCGGAAAGTACTTCGCCAATGTCTGGAGTAGATACTTCTATCTCCATCTCAACTTCCTACACTGACTCCTCTCCTTCGATATCTATATTTTCTATGGGTGCCGACATAATCCTTTCCAACAATACTCGTGACGTCTATGGTAAGTTTGCAAATGCTTGAGTCTTTTTCAAAGCCTCGAAGAATTTTCAGTTCATGAGTGCCTGAAATCTCAACAACTCAATTCTCAAAATGCCAAGTGTTTTTTGTTGGACAGCCACTTGTAATTTATAAGGCATTTTGAATTCAAATCCAATTGTTCCCCAAAAATTTGGTTCATTAATGTCGAAATGGTGGCAAATTTTCAGGGATTTGAGCCATAAATTTAATCTTAAATGCCAGTCGCCCCCTCCATTTGGCCGCATTTCTACCATCAAATCATGAATAGTGACTTTAATAGTCACTTTCTGGTCGACTTGCACGATTTCTCCCTGGGTAGCGCAACTCCCTTGGCACTGCCACAAACCCTATGACACTTCCTTGCTTCGCATAATCCTCCAATTGCGCAGCTCCCCAACCTAGGCATTGTAGTTTATAGTCCTGTGCCTCCTTTTAGCTTCCTGGAGCACTAAGATTGTGCTACCTTCGTCTAGTCACATGGCCGGACCATTGGTGTATGGCTTCAATTGGCTACCATTCACTTTTCTTGGGAAGGGATCTCCATTCAATTTGACCAGCTGTACTGCTCCTTTGTCGGTAATCTCCTTAATGACATAGGGCCCTAACCAGTGCATACAAAACTTCCCTGGAAATTTATCGAACTTACTATGATATAACAAAACCAAGTCGTTTACCTTAAAGGTGCACAGCTTAATGTGCCAATCGTGCCATGCTTTTTTGCACTAATTTTGGACCTGTTGGTGAAATCTCGCTAGAAATCTCTCTTACTCAAGCTCATCCAGTTGTGCGAGCCTTTCCTCGAGGGCTCTGCGAATTTTCATACCTATGAGCACTGCTATGTGTAGACTAGGCACAATATATTCCATTGGCATTACTACTTCAACACCATAGACAAGCCTAAAGGGGGTTTGTCCAATCAACTTCTTACATGTCGTTTGATAAGCCCACAATACTACAGGTATGCGTATGTCCCAATCACTTCCCTGAGAATTGCAAACCTTGGTCAGCGCGTTCTCTAGCACTTTATTGAATGATTCTAATGTCCTATTAGCCTATGGGTGATAATTCATGCTCTTCTAGTGATATACCTGAAATTCCTCCATTAGCGCACTGATCGTTTCATTCAGAAAGTGCATACCATGATCACTCATCAAGATCTTTGGACAACCAAATCACGTCATTACATGGTCAAAGAGGAACTTTGCAATAGTCACACCTATGCAATATTTCACAATCTTTGCCTCTGCCCAATGAGTCAAATACTCTTTCGTGGTGATAATCTACCTCGTTCCTATCTTTCCTTGGTGCTAAATGAGTCCCACAAAGTCTATTGCCCATTTCTCAAAGGGTTGCAACATCATTTGTGAATTCAAAGGCATCTCATCCCTCCATGATGGCCTTCCAATCCTTTGACACACATCACACACCTTGCAATATGCTTTTGAGTCCTGATGGAGGGTTGGTGACTATTAGTGCCAGTCTTATTAGCCAGTCACCTAGATCAAAAAATGCTTTTACCATGGTATTTTCAGGCTTCCATCATCAATTTTTCTCTGTTACTAGGTTTAGGAAACAAATTTGGTCATTGCATGGTTAGTGCAATATGGAGTCATTGTCTGAAAATTTCACTCATGTTGGTTGCTTGTCATATACCATGAAAATTGGTCAGGTCATCATCATCATTCCATTAGGTCTTAAGTCATCCATTAGGTCATAAGGGGCCCCAAGGTCCACCATTTTAATAAAAAGGTCATAAATAAGTCAAACTTGATGAAGCAAAGGGTTCAAGAATTGAAACATGATTTATTTACATTTTCATGTCATCAAAAGTTTCAGATGAAGAAAACACCAGCACTCAAGAGATGCAAAAAACACATTTGCAAAGGAAAGATAAAAGTTGCATTCAGAAAAGTGAAATTAGTTCAGAAAAGGGGACTAGTTTCTTTTCTCTTTTTGAAAAAGTGAAGAAATTACCCTTATATAAACTCAAAGTGACTCAAAACCTTTTCATTCATCTTTCATTGACTCTTGATCATCGAGCTCACTCGCTTAAAAAAGCAAAAAATCCATTTCCCAAGGAGAATTTGGTCAAAAAATGTAGGCACTGTGCATAGATACATTATGTTGCACTTTTGAGGCAGGCGTTGCGCGTAGGAGAACTATGTTGTGCTTTGGCACTGCACGCAAGACAGAGTGCCCGAAAATTACCCAAATTTCACAAATTTCAAAATTCTTGCTTTCAAACTTGGTAAAATTGCTTTCTAAGGCTGAGGAACAAGTAAATACATCATTTCCCTTGATTTTTTCTTTCCCATTTGCATTCCACATTGATAATATCTCAAGCTAGGGTTTGTAGCAAAAGTGTTGTGGGAAATGCTAGGGTAGAAATGGTCATCACAATTGTTTATCTCCTAAACATGTAAATTGACTTTCTACACCTACACACATGTATGATGAGTCATCTTGACCGGTCCATCCACCTCCAAATCAAGTTTAAACACTAAGAAAACAAAACCCTAGCTCATTCCTAGAGTTATTTTAGCAAAATCACATCATAAACCTTCTTGGTCTCACTTACTAGCAGCCACTTTTTTTTACCATCTTCCTCACTCATTTCCAATAGTTTCTCAAAGCCATCTCATCTTTCACAAAACCCCTCCCATCATTTTGTCAAAATCCCTTATATATCACTTCATTTTCATACTCACCTCACATCTATTTCACTTCTTGCTACTAGGATTTTGTATTATCATGGGGATTGATTCTTCACCAGAGAGAAGGAGAAAACACAAATGAGGGAGGATTCTCATATATGAGCCATCAGATTATAATCAGATCAACTCCTATCCTTTCATCAAACAATTCTTTGAAGATGTTCACTGTTTAGAATTTTGCAAAAGAGTAAGTGAAGCAAGATTTTATGAGCAGCTGACGGATTGCAGGACTACACACCTGAAAGGGGAGACTATTGTCATTGCTGGTATTGATTTTAGCTTCTCAATGGCCTCCATCTCACTAGCAACTAGTTTACCAGACAATGACGAATACTGGTTGAAAGGAATGAATCTAGATCTTGAAAACTACAAACGCTTCTTAAAGACTCCATACAGAGACATACATACTCACCTTATGCCTTTTAGATATTTTCTTGAGAAGTATGATCCTTTAATGAAGACCATCATGAGGTTCTTTACCTGTGAAAGTGGATTCTCAAGGTTGTATGCATATCACATTTGCCTCTTGATGCACTTCACATCTCAAAAGCCACTCAAGATGTGCAATTACTTGTTCAGGAGTATTTCAAAAATGTCTGAGAAGATATTGTTGAAGGACAAAGAACACTCTCCAAGCATGTTCCATCATAATATCATCAATACCATTGTCCTTCATTAGTTGGCAGAGAGGGGTATGGCTTGGGAAGCCTTCCTAGAAACAACTCTAAAATTGCATGAGGAAAATGTAGCATCTCAGTCCACAAGTGCACCAAAAAAAAAAATAGAGATGGGGTCATCTAGCAAACTAGCAGAGAAGATTCAGTTACCTAGGCCAGAGACCACCAAATTGTATAAGAAAGGGCATAGGCTTATGTTTTCTTCTTACAAAGAGAAAGGGGCCAAGCCTTCTTCATCGACAAAGCAGGCATTAGTAGAAAAGGGTAAGAAGATAGTTGAGCATGAATTAGAGATCATTTATCTAGAAGAGGGATATGAGATTTCAATCATGAAGCAGACCATCAGGGACAAGGACTACCAAATCAAGGAGCTGTAAATGAACATGGAAAGAGCCAAGTTCATTATATCATTCCTTCAACAAGAAAATAGTCAACTCAAGGCAAAAGAGTTGATCTTAGAAAAGGAAAAAGCCAAGTTATTGCAGCAGGTTGGAAAAGGTAAGGATATCATAGAATCAAGCAATCATGAATTATCAAAAGGTATAGGAAAGAGGAAAAGACCAAGAACCAGAGGTCTCAAGGAAGCCTTGCAAGAGGAAAAAAAACAAATATTGTTCAATGAAGACCTTCATCTAGAAGAGAGGATTGCCCTTGAGGTACATCAAGATAAATAATATTGGCTCAACAGGGTGAATGAACATTTGGAAAAGCTCTTGGAGAAGGAAAATAGAGATAATCAAATGCTCAGACACATGGCACATCATTATCAAGCTCAAAACATGATCACCAATGTCAAAGTGAAACAACTCAAAAACAAGCTCAAGGAGACCAAAAAAGAGCAAAAGGATGAGGGAAACTTGGATATTCTTGCTAAAGCATCCATGAAGCTTTAACAAAATCATTTTTACACCTTTCCTTCAATTTTGAGCCAATTCTAAGCATTTTGAGTTTTTTTAGAATTTTTTGTCTAAGTTCAGAAAAGTGGCCTTTCCAGAAGTGCAGCTCCTTGGTGCTATGCTTTTTCCTCAGGCATCCATTTGAAGAAAAGTTTATATTTTTGGAAAGGTCTTGGTATCCTCTAAAAACCATTTGCCCAGATTTTGTAGAGGTGGTTGAGTTTGGGAGAAAATGGAAAAATAGTGGCAAAAAAAACTAGCATTCTGGAGAATGGATGTTTGAAGGTCTTCCCATGCTCCAAATTTAGAAATTCAAACTGTCCTGGAAACTAGAATAAAGGGCGAGTTGACCATTCTCTCATATTTGAATTTTGACCCCTGGTAGGCTCCCAAAAATCAGCTCAATGTTGGCATTGCGCTTCTGCATTTTCTGTGTCATCAAATGTAAAATTTCACTGTGTAAAATTTATAGTTTTTAGTCAGACCTGGTCAAAGTCAAGATTCTCTTTGTAATGGCACAAGTTACAAGGCTAGGTGATGTAGGCATGAATAAATTCATATCATAGGTTTTTTTTGATGTTCATTAGGCCTCATAAAAGAAGAAAACGCCTAATCAAACTCTTCATGAGGTGTTTGAGGTACACCTTCTCACTCCGACTTGTTGGTTGAGAAAATATTGGAGTCAGTTCCTTCACCAAGGAATTCGACTCTTGAAGGTGGGAAAGTGGTCTAGGAGAGTCTATAAGTATTGTTTCACCCTCAGGAGAAGAGGCTTGAACATTTTGTGAAGGAAGGCTTGCATTGTAATCATCTTTCAGCTAATACAGATACAAGTTGCAACTATTTTCAAGGAACTCTAGCCCAGTGAGTTCATGGTGTTTGTGCTTCAATATTTTTGTTTTATCATGGTATAAACATATTTACATACATTATATTTCTGCTCTTTATGAATACCTTGTGATAAAATACTCATAAATCTTGTATTATCAAGTTCTGTTATCTAGGTTTTCATGGTTATATGTTTTGTCTTCTTAAGCTAATGAAATCGTTTTTTAATTCTCATTAGTTTCTTCCATTCTATATCCTCTATACTACACTAAAAAAATACTCCAATTACACCATGGCTTCTGACATCTAGCTCCTTCTTATGCTTTCTCATGTATTCCCACAACCTAGACCTACTTGTGCCTTCAAACCCTATGTTCAGAAAACCCTATAAAAACTAAATTTTCATAAACAAATATACATATCTAGCCTCAGATTCATTTTCTTTAAAGTCATATCATTGATAAGAGACTTAGAGAGATCCCTCTCATGCTCAGTATGGATGGCTACTGAGCTGAAGTGGTTTGAGGTTACCCTTGCCGATTTCCTTTTCAGCCTAGGAGATTGTAAGGACTAACATTTTTGGCGTCGTTTCCAAGGAACGATTGTTAAATTATCACTAGGAAAAATATAAAGAGCTTTGAAGAACTAATTTTCTACCTCTCAGTTTCCAATATTCGAAGATAGGCTGAATTCATAAATCTCATTAGTTTAGGGTGTATACATTATGGCTTCCAAAAGGTATACCAAGTAAAATCCTAACCCAAATCTACCCTTTATTGTTGAAAACCTTGAAAGACTGCTCAGAAAAATTAGACTACCTATCACTAAATGTGCAGTTCAAAAAATTAAAAGAACAACTTCTCTGCCTAAAAACCTATTTGCCTCTGAGAAAATTCCATTCGAAGAGCAGATAGAATTATCACTTACTAGGTCTAAGTCTAACTCCTGCATCTCTGATACAACACTAGAACCTTTAAAGGTTGAAACTCATTCTCTTTCTGTAGAATCTTTGTCCACTAAGACTGCTCATGAACTGTGGTTAAACTTTGATAGGCTTCAAAGCCTTTCTAACCAACTCCAAATCACAACTGAAAAAGCTTTTGTTCAATACCAATTTGAATACTTAGCCGCAAATTCATCGTCTTTTACACCTCCAAGCTCATCTACCACATCTCCTAAAGCTTTAGTTTCATCATCTTTCTGGCCTCCTCCGTTTGTTCCATCCTTGCCTCCACAACCCATTTTAGTAGTTCCATCATCCTCATCACAACCTTCACTTCCTCCAGTAGTCATGGCAAGATTTGCACCTCTTTTACTACCTACTCAACTTACTGCTTTGCGTCAGAACTATGGTCAAAGACTTCCTTTGTTTGATGGAAGTGTAGAAATTACAACTCTTCAACATGTTGACAAGTCAATAGACTTCATTGATTTAGAAGAAATTGATGAGGAGAATACTAAAATGAGGATTGTCATTTAGAGTTTCTTAGGAGATGTTAAAAAATGGTTTCGAAGTCTGGTTGCAAATTCCGTTAACAATTCTCAAAGACTGATTGAATTATTTCTAGCTTGTTCGCAAGAGAAGAAAAATCCAAAACAGATATTGGCTAAATATAATTCAATGAAAAGGAGCCCCGGTGAAACAGTTCAAGAATTCACATCAACATTTAATACAGTGTATAATTCTATACCTAATGATATGAAACCTCCTCTTGTTTTGGCTCTTCTTCATTATCCTGATGCTTTCGATCGAGAGATGACCTATCAGCTCAGAGAAAGAGACCCAGCTACTCTTGAAGAAATGAAGCAGAATTCAATCGGTGTTGAAGCCAATCTGATCATTAAGAAGTCAAAATCAAAGCTAGAGAGCATGGAAAAGAGAGTATTTTTCAAAGAAGAACTTGCATCATCTTCAAATGCAAAGCTTGACAGCCTGATAAAAACTATGGAAAGGATGATGGATAAAATATCCGTAACTAATCGACAAGCTAAATCATCAGGAAGGAATCCTAAATTTCGTGGACATTAGCAACACCAGTTCAGAAATCGATGAAAGAGTAGTGAAATCAAGATCCTAAAGGTCAAGTGAAAGCTCCATTTCAGCAAAACTATACTGAAAGCCACGAATAAGAGGAAGAGAAGATGGTAAAAGAAAATCACTTCTTTCAAGAAGATGAACTGCCTTCTTTTCTAATAGAATAAGTTCAATTTTTTGATGAATATTTTATACCAAATGACCAACAATTTGTGCTTGCAATTGAAGATATGTGCACTGATAGGACTAAAGAGTACCAAAGAGGATATCAGAATGCCCTCAGTCATCTCCAAAGGTAGTACAATTTGAGAAATAGAAATGTTCTTGTCAGTATAATTTAGAAAAGCCAAAATTTGCAAAAGGACGCACCAAGCAAAGAATCCCCTCCTACAGGCCAGAATAAAGACAAAGCTATTGTCACACAAAATTGGGAAAGAACTAATGAAGCTTCCACTAGCAATGTGAGGAAGGACAAAGAAATGCAAACTGAAAGCGAAAAGAAGGAAACTCAATCTAAAGGCCAAACAGAAAGGAAGGAATTCACTTATAAAGAGGTAGATAAGCAATCTAATATTTTTAGTTTGGAAAATGAAATTTCTAAATTGAAGATAGCCATTCCCCTCACTGAATTGGTAAGGAATGACAAATACAAATTCCATACTGCAAAAATGCTTAGGGTTGATCAGATATCTGATACAGTCAATGTAGCTGATGATGAGCCAGCCATCCTTTTTGGTCTAGCCTTGAAGGAGCTCCTAAAGATAGTGATATCCCTCCTTTTTATCTGAGCCTTAAACTTCATGACCTTATCCTTCATAATGTTATGATAGATTCTAGTGCCTCTCATAATTTGATGCCTAAAGCCATCATGGATAAACTAGGACTGAGCATCACCTGACCTTACCATGATCTTTATTCTTTTGATTCTGGAGGAGTGAAATGCCTTGGCCTTATTAAATACTTGGTAGTGTCCTTAGATCAAATCCCAGCAAAAAATGTCCTTACGGATGTTGTAGTGGTTGATATTCCCCCTAGGTTTGGCATGTTACTTTCAAGATATTTAGGAGCAAAATTAAAGGGCACTCTACAGATTGACTTTTCATATGCCATTATCCCTATTTTTGGACATCACCAGAAACTTTATAGAGAAAATAAGATGAGATTTATGATCAGCAGTAAAGACAAGCCAGTTAGTCATCCTATAAATTTTGTTCACGCTAATCTTGACTCTTTCATTCTGTTTAGTGATATGGATTATGTTGATGAAGAAATTCAGTTAGTAGAAATTTCAGAAGTTCCTAACCTAATGGGAAGCATACATGAAACTATCACAGCAGAAAGTAGAGAGGTCGATGAGAAACTTAGAAAGCTTGCAAATCCTATTGAGGAGATTCAAAGAATAGTGCAGAAAAAAAAAAATTCTGAGCTAGCCATTCAAGATCCTAAAAATCAAGAAATTCAGATTTCAAAATTTCTTTTTCTAGAAGAGGAAAATGGTCTTTGGATCATGGAGTTTGATGGTGCATCAGGAAGAGAAGGAGTATGAATTTTTGTTTGGATACTTGGGTCATTACATCAGCCAAACAAAATCCCTCCAAATGTGAGAATGAGTTCTTACAATTTGGCATTTGAATATTTGAATAATGAGGCAGAATATGAGGCATTGATTGTTGGCCTTAAAATTCTGAAGTAGTTGGGAGAAAAAAGATTTCTATTTATGGCGACTCTGAGTTAGTGATCAAGCAAGTCAAAGGGGAATACCAAGCCAAACACCCAAGAATGAGAGCTTATTGCAGCGTTGTACTTGATATTCTCAAAACTTTTCCAGAATATACATTATCTCTTATGCCTAGAACTCAAAATTTCATAGCCAATTCACTTGCCACTACAACCAGTATGGTGAAAATTCCTTTTCATTCTAATCATAAATACTCCATCCATGTTAAGCATCACCCATCCGTCCCAGGTAACATGAGGTTTTGGTAATTATTTGGTGATGATAAGCAAGTCAATAGTTTTCTACATTTGGAAGGAGAATTTCAGAATTCACACATTGATGATGTATACAATTTTGATGATTCCCACATTCATTCAGTTGACACTGAATTATTACAGCTCAAGGAAAACAACATTCCAAGAGGCTTGGTGCCTTTAGAAGAGCTATTTGACAAGGATGGTATCACCAAGAAGCCCACCATGGTTCCTACTGAAAAAGGAGTAGAAGATGTTAACATTGGCACAGTTGAGAATCCTAAATTGATCAAACTATCAAAGTCTCTATCTCTTGTAACAAAAGGTAAGTACATGTCTTTAATGAAGGATTTTACTGATGCATTTTCTTGGGATTACTCAGATCTAAAAGTTTATGATAAGAGTATCATTCATCACACCATTCCTATAAAGCCAGATTAGAAGCCATTTCGCCAGAAATTGAGAAGAATCAACCCCAAGTTGCTGCCATCAATTGAAAAAGAGATAAATAGACTTTATAAGTTTGGAATAGTTGTTCCCATTTTGTTTTCTGAATGGATGTCTAATCTAGTACCTATCAGAAAAAATACCAGGGAAATTCATCTATGTATTGATTTCAGAAATCTCAATAAGGTCTCCTTGAAAGACAACTATCTCCCGCCTAAGATGGACCACATACTTCAGAAGGTGGTTGGATCTTCTAGGATGTCATTGCTTGATGGATACTCTAGGTACAATCAAACTCTGGTACACAAAGACGATTAGCTCAAGACAACCTTCACAATGCCATCGAGTACATTCTTGTATGTGAAGATGGCTTTTGGGCTGAAGAATGCAGGAGCTACCTTTCAAAATGCTATAGATATAGCATTTGCAAATGAAAAAGATATATTTCTAGTTATTTATCTTGATGATCTAATAGTATTTTCAAAATCTGATGAAGATCAATTGCATCACTTGAGGATTGTTTTTCAAAAATGTAGAAAATTTGGCATCTCACTTAACCCAAAGAAGAGCTTGTTTGCCATATAAGAAGGTAAGCTACTAGGACAAATCATCTCTAAAGATGGCATCCACATTGATCCTGCCAGAGTAGAGGCTATTCAGTAACTTGACTTCCCTAAAAACAAGAAAGAGATTCAGTCATTCAATGGGAAAATTAATTTTTTGAGGAGATTTATTCCTAATCTAGATGAGCATTTGAAAGAAATGACAAATATGTTGAAGAAGGACAGTGAAGTAAAGTGGACTTTAGAGGCTAAGAAATCATTTCATGCGGTAAATTTTGCATTATCTACTGCTCTGATTTTAATTAGCCCAGATTATACCTCAGATTTCATAATTTTTTCTCTTGCTTCTGGACACACATTAGCAGCAGTCCTAATGCAGAAAAAATATCAGAAAAATGAGTAACCTATAGCATTGTTCAGTCACACTATAAGAGATGTAGCATTGAGATACAATATTATTTAAAAACAGCATTGGCATTGGTAAAAACACTCAAATATTTCAGAGTTTATATTCTACATTCACATACTATTGCTTATGTCCCTACTGCAGTGGTAAAAGAAATTCTTGTACAAAAATATCCAGAAGGTAGAAGAGGAAAATGGATTGCAACAATCTTAGAATATGGCCTGGAGATCAAACCTACAAAGCTCATCAAAGGACAAGGGTTATCCAAGCTTATGGTGGAATCAAATCTACATGAACTGGATATTAATTTGATGGCTGCACTATCAGAAGAATTAGAAGAAAAGGACCCTTTCATGTAAGTGTCTGATATGTTCATGTCTTCTCCTTGGTATGCCGACATTGTCTATGTATTGTAGCACTTGAATGCTCCTCTAGAATTTGCCAAAGGTAAAGTTAGATCACTGAAACTCAAAGCTTCAAAATATTGTATTCTAGATGGTACTTTATTTTGGAAAGATCCTTGAGGTGTGTTGCTGAATTGCTTAAAAGAGAATGAAGCTAAATGTGTAATGAAGGATTTTCATAAGGGAGATTGACGAGGTCATCATTTTTGGAAAACTACAACAAACAAGATCTTAAGGGCTGGTTTTTATTGGCCCACCCTCTTTTCTGATACATACAAAACAATCATGAGTTGCCATGAGTGTCAGATTTTTCAAGGAAAGAGAAAACTTTTGTCATTATCATTACAACCAATTTTGATTTTAGCTCCTTTCCAATAGTGGGGCCTTGATTTCATTGGAGAAATCCATCCATCATATTTAGCACAACACAAATGGATATTAATAGCCACCAACTACTTTACAAAGTGGATTGAAGCTATCCCAACCAGGCAAGCTATTGATTATGCCAACATTCAATTTATGGAGTCTAATATCTTGTCTATATTTGGTTGCCCAAAGAAAATAATAATAGAAAATGTTGCTGCTTTCAAATGAAAAAGAATGGTGGATTTGTGTGCCAAATATCATATTGTGCTAGGACATTTCACTTCATATCATCCATAAGGGAATGGCTTGGCTGAATCTTCCAACAAATCTTTGGTCAACATCATCAAGAAGGTCCTGGAGGCAAACAAGAAGAATTGGCATAACAAACTCATTAATGCTTTATGGGTGAATAGGGTCAGCACCAAAAAGTCAATAGGTATGTCTCCTTTCCAGCTGGTATATGGAGTTGACACAATATTTCCTTCATCTCTTGTTGTCACAATAATGAAAATCCTACAAGAATTGGATAGTAAAACTAATGACATACAAAGGAGAACAAAATAGATGATTCATCTACAATAGACAAGAGAGGAATTTTTTCAGAACACATCCAAACTCCAAGAAAAAAAAAAAAAAAAAAAATTATGATCGCAAAAACGAGGTCAATTTCAATTTGGGAGATGTAGTCCTTCAGTGGGATGCTAGAAATGAAGACAGAGGAAAACATGGTAAGTTTGACAACTTATGGAAGGGACCATACAAAATTTCTGCATTCAGAGGAAAGAATGCTTTCTTGTTGGAAGAGATTGATGGAAGAGACTATTGAGGAGGGGCGACCAATGGTAGGTTTCTCAAGCACTACTATGTCTAAAATCCAGAAAAGTGATCATCATTGTACATACCGGTGTGTATTTTACTTCTATAATTTTAGATAATTGTCATTAGAGTTTGAAGCCCGGAGTGAAGGCCCTACGACTCTTTCATTTAGTATTGTTTTCTTTTTTAGTTCTTTTGTCAGTCAAAAAATAAGTTTTTATGCATGTCGACTCCATTGCCCAATGAATAAGGCTACTTAGTCTACGGTGTTCTTGACACCTCCAAGGAGGTGCCATCCCTAGTTGGAGCCAATGTTAGTGTCAGTCTTGTTAGCTTGTCACTTGGATCAAAAAATTCTTTCACCATGGTCTTTTCAGGCTTCCATCATCAAATTTTTCTGTTACTAGGCTTACACAGCAAATTTGGTCATTGAATGGTTAGTCCAAGATGGAGTCATTGTCTAAAAGTTTCACTCATGCTAGTTTCTTGTCATATACCATGAAAATTGGTCAAGTCATCATCATCATTCCATTAGGTCTTAAGTCATCCATTAGGCCATAAGGGTCCCCAAGGTCCACCATTTTCATTAAAAATTCAGAAATAAGTCAAACTTGATGAAGCAAAGGGTTCAAGAGTTGAAACATGATTTATTTACATTTTCATGACACCAAAATTTTCAGATGAAGAAAGCACCAGCACTCAGGAGATGCAAAAAACACATTTGCAAAGGAAAGATAAAAGCTGCCTTCAGAAAAGTGAAATCAGCTTAGGAAAGAGGATTAGATTCTTTTATGTTTTTGAAAAAGTGAAGAAATTAACCCTATATAAACTCAAAATGACTTAATACAATTTCATTCATCTCTCATTCACTCTTCATCATCGAGCTCACTCGCTTAAAAAAGGAAAAAATCCATTTCCCTAGGAGAATTTGGTAAAAAATTGTAGGCGCTGTGCATAGTTACTGTTAGGCCCCTATACTACTAGAGTAACCCCTTATTTTTATTAGTACAACCCACTTATTATATTGATGTACCCATGTAGTGCCCATATTTTTACTATTGTGCCCCATAGAAGCCCACTATTATTATTATTGTGCCCTTACATTATTATTGTTATGTAGGCTCTGATTATGTTATGACCCCTTACACTCCTATATATAGAGAGGAGGTTCTTTCATTTGAATAATCCAAGAATTTTTCATTTATGTATGTAAAGGAGGTTGCCCCCTCGAAGAGGCTGAATTCTAAGGCGTTGATCTATCTTTTCTATCCTTTCTTGAGCTGGTTCATAACATTTGGTATAAGAGCTTTGGATTCTAGGGTTTCACTGCTCCAAACAGGTCATCGTGGAATTTTTGCAATAAAGTTTTTTATGCAACGTTTCAGAAGCTAAAAAGAAAAAACCATTTGAGAATACATCACGCTGAAGCTTGGGTCTGAATTTCAAAGATTTTTGTGCTATATTTTCGGAGATATGATCTGACGAAGTTGGTCCTTTTGCAAAATCCTAAATTAGATTCAAAACAGGTGACCTGGGGAAAATCATCATAACTTTCTCTCTGAGCATCAGATTGAAACTTCGTAAGAAGGTACAGAAGGAGGATAGATTGTAGTTTCTTATATATATTTTTCAGAGCCAAAGGTCAAAACAAGGACACGTAGAACATCGTACAAGTTCGCTCCACTGAATTAGTCTATAATCAGGTCACTGTGGGAGATTTGGCATAACTCTTCGTTGGAGAATCCAATTGGGGTCAGACTGGTGGCATTAGAAAGAGGACACAGAGGAATACTACAAGTCGTAGTTTTAGAACTTAAATATCTGAAAGTACAAAGTTATAATCATTTCAAGGTCGATCTCCTAAAATCAAGAAAAATCAAGATGAGGAAGTTTGATGGCAAGGATCCGGTAAATTGGATACGTCAGATGGAGCAATATTTTTTTCTACATGGTGTACGAATGTTACAAAAGGTATATATTGCATCTTCATATTTAGAACCGGATCAATTTTTATGGTATAAAGGGCTTTGTTCTCATAAAAAACTTGTTACGTGGTCAATTCTCACGGAGGAAATGATAGCACATTATGAGGATACAAAGAGCAACACCTTCTTTAGAGCAACACCACAACAATTGGAGATAGTAAAAGGGCTTTGTTACATATTGGAAATTAAAATTATGGCAACAAGGAAGTCTGCCCCGCACAACTATAAAAATGGAAGTGTTGTTTCTCCTAGCCTTCCACAACCTACAAGGGTTACACCACAACAATTGGAAGAAAAAAGAGAAAAATAGCTTTGTTACAATTGTGATAGCAAATGCACTAAAGGTCAAGGAAGAAAAGGATCAAGAAACATCAAAAGAAGAGGATATATGCTAGGACCCCACCCCAGAGAAAGAAGAAATGAATCAGACTGTATCTTGTAAAGCATTGGCAAGAATTACCACTCCTCAAACTCTCAAGATAGAAGGACATATCAAGAAGAAAAAGGTGCAAGAAGTGAAATATCACATCAAGAAAGAAGAAATTAATCCAACGATATCTTGTTATTCATTGGTCGAAATTACGACTCCTCAAACTATCAAGATAGAAGGACATATCAAGAAGAAAAATGTTCAAGAAGTGAAAGATCACATCGAACATCAAGAAATGAATCCGACCATATCTTGTAAAGGATTGGAAGAAATTACCGCTCCCCAAACTCTAGAGATAGAAGGACATATCAAGAAGAAAAAGGTTCAAGCAGTGAAAGATCACATCAAGCATCAGCAACAAGTTCTCCAACTTTTAAAGGATAAGGCCACTTCGGTGCAAAACCAAACGAAACAACAAGTAGATCAACATCATAGTGACAAATGTTTTGATGTAGGTGATTGGGTATTTTTACTGCTACATCTCAAGCAAGCTATTTATGAGAAGGAAACGTTGGCAATACTACATGCACTTAAAAAATGGCAACCTTACTGAATGGGAAGACTCTTCAAGGATGAGGATGTGGAAGCATTGTTTTGTGCTATTTTTATTATCCAACTAGATTGGATAAACGAAGCAAGGGATGAATGGAAGAAGGATGAAGAGTATGCCCACTTATTCAAAAGTTGAAAAAGATCCCAATTCAAACAATATTGCCAGTAATTGAAGAGGAACGAAAAACCATATTGGAACCTGGAGCAGTCACAGAAATAAGAACCCGCCAACTACGAAATCGATCAATTTCAGAGTATCTCATCAAGTGGAAGAATTTACCCACTGAAGATTCCACATGGGGAGGACAATAATTTTATACAGAAGCATCAAGAACTACTCAAGTGTTGAGGACAACACTTTTTGAAGGAGAGGAGCATGTTAGGCCCCTATACTACTAGAGTAACCCCTTATTGTTATTAGTACAACCCACTTATTATATTGATGTACCCATGTAGTGCCCATATTGTTACTATTGTTCCCCATAGAAGCCCACTATTATTATTATTGTGCCCTTACATTATTATTGTTATGTAGGCTCTGATTATGTTATGACCCCGTAGACTCCTATATATAGAGAGGAGGTTATTTCATTTGAATAATCCAAGAATTTTTCATTTATGTAATGTAAAGGAGGTTGCCCCCTCGAAGAGGCTGAATTCTAAGGCGCTGATCTATCTTTTCTATCCTTTCTTGAGCTGGTTCATAGCAGTTACACTACGCTGTGTTTTTGAGGCAGGCACTGCACGTAGGAGAATTGCGCTATGGTTTGGCATTGCGTGTAGAATAATTGCACTGTGCACAAGGTAGAGTGCCCAAAAATCACCCAAACTTTCCCAAATTTCAAAATTCTTGCGTTCAAGCTTGGTAAAATCACTTTATAAGGCTGGGGAACAAGTAAGTACATCATTTCCCTTGATTTTTGCTTTCCCATTTACATTCCATGTTGATAATATCTCAAGCTAGGGTTTGTAGCAAAAGTGCCATGGGAAATGTTAGGGAAGAAATGGTCATCACAATGTTTTATCTCCTAAACATGTAAATTGACTTTCTACACCTAAACACATGTATGATGAGTCATCTTGACCAGTCCATACACCTCCAAATCAAGTTTAAACACTAAGAAAACAAAACCCTAGCTCATTCCTAGAGTTATTTTAGCAAAATCACATCATAAACCTTCTTGGTCTCACTTACTAGCAGCCAATTTTTTTCACCATCTTCGTCACTCATTTCCATCATTTTCTAAAAGCCATCTCATTTTTAACAAAACCCCTCCCATCATTCTGTCAAAATCCCTCATATATCACTTCATTTTCATACGCACCTCACATCTATTTCACTTCCTAATACTAGGATTTTGTGTGATCATGGGGATTGATTCTTCACCAGAGAGAAGGAGACAACACAAAGGAGGGAGGATTCTTAGATATGAACCATCAAATTGCAATCAAATCAACTCCTATCCTTTCATTAAACAATGTGTTGAATATGTTCATGTTTTGAATTTTTTAAAACAGGAAGTGAAGCAGGGTTTTATGAGTAGCTGACAGATTGGGTGGCTACACACTTGAAAGGGGAGACTGTTGTCATTGCTGGTATTTATTTTAGCTTCTCAATGGCCTCCATCTCACTAGCAACTGCTTTACCAGACAATGGCGAAAACTAGTTCAAAGGAATAAATCTAGATCTTGAAAACTACAAACCCTTCTTAAGGACTCCATACAGAGACAAACATACTCACCTTATGCCTTTGAGATATTTTATTGAGAGGTATGCTCCTTTAAAGAAGACTATTATGAGGTTCTCTACCTGTGAAGGTAGATTCTCAAGGTTGTATGCATATCAAATTCGCCTCTTGATGCACTTCACATCTCAAAAGCCACTCAACATGTGCAATTACTTGTTCAGGAGTATTTCAAAAATGTCTGAGAAGATACAGTTGAGGGACAAAGAGAACTCTCCAAGCCTGATCCATCATAATCTCATCAAAACCATTTTCCTTCATCAGTTCATAGAGAGGGGTCTAGATTGGGAAGCCTTCTTAGAAGCAAATCTAAAATGGCATGAGGAAAATGGAGCATCTCAGTCCACAAGTGCACCGAAACAACAAACAGAGATGGGGTCATCTAGAAAACTAGCAGAGAAGATTCAACTACCTGGGCTAGAGGTCACCGAAGTGTATAAGAAAGGGCATAGGCTTGTGTTTTCTTCTCACAAAGAGAAAGGGGCCAAGCCTTATTCATCGACAAAGCAGACATCAACAACAAAGGGTAAGAAGACAGTTGAGCATGAATTAGGGATCATTGATCTAGAAGATGAAGATGAGATTTCAATCATGAAGCAGACCATTAGGGATAAGGACTACCAAATCAAGGAGCTATAAATAAGCATGGAAAGAGCCAAGTCATTATATCATTCCTTGAACAAGAAAATAGTCAACTCGAGTAAAAAGAGTTTATCTTAGAAAAGGAAAAAGCCAAGTTATTGCAGCAGGTTGGAAAAGGTAAGGAGATCATAGAATCAAGCAAGCCTGAAGGATCAAAAGGTACATGAAAGAGGAAAAGACGAAGAACCAGAGGTCTCAATGAAGCTTTGCAAGAGGAACAAAAACAAATATTGCTCAAAAGACCTTGATCTAGAAGAGAGGATTTCCATTAAATTACATCAAGCTAAAGAATATTGGCTCAATAGGGCGAATGAAAATTTGAAAAATCTCTTGGTGAAGGTAAATAGATATAATCAAATTCTCAGACACATGGAACATCATTATCAAGCTCAACATGATCGCCAATGTCAAAGTGAAACAACTGAAAAACAAGCTCAAGGAGACCAAAAAAGAGAAAAAGGATGAGGGAAACTTGGAGATTCTTGTTGAAGTATCCATGAAGCTTTAACAAACTCATTTTTACACCTTCCCTCCAATTTCGAGCCAATTATGAGCATTTTGAGTTTTTTGAGAATTTTTGGTTTAAGTTTAGAAAATTGGACTTTGCGCTGCGCCTTTTCCTCAGGCATCCATTTGAAGAAAAAATTATATTTTTGGAAATTTCTTGGAATCCTCTAAAAACCCATTTGCACAGATTTTGCAAAGGTGGCTTAGTTTGGAAGAAAAAGGAAAAATAGTGGCAAAAAGCTAGCATTCTTGACCATTTTTTGACAGGCACTGCACTTCTGTAGTGAGCTTGGGAGAATGAAGTTTTGAAGGTCTTTGCTTGCTCTACATTCAGAAATTCAAACTATTCTAGAAACTAAAATTGAAGGGCTATTTGATTGTTCTCGGAGATTTGCATTTTGACCCATGGAAGACACCTGAAAATTAGCTCAAAATTGGCGTTGCGCTTCTGCATTTTCTTTATTTTCAAATGTAAAATCTCACTGTGTAAAATTTCTAGTTTTTAGTCAGACTTGGTCAAAGTCAAGATTCTCTTTGTAATGGCACAAGTTACAAGGCTAGGTGATGTAGGCATGAATAAATGCATATCATATGTTGTTTTTTATGTTCATTAGGCCTCATAAAAGAAGAAAACTCCTAATCAAACTCTTCATAAGGCGTTTGAGTTACACCTTCTCACTCTCACCTGTTGGTTGATAGAATATTGGAGTCAGTTCCACCACCAAGTAATTCAACTCCTAAAGGTGGGAAAGTGGTCTAGGAGAGTCTATAAGTACTATTTACCTCAAGAGAAGATGGTTGAACTTTGTGTGAAGGAAGTCTTGCATTGTAATCATCTTTCAGCTAATACAGATACAGGTTGCAACTATTTTCAAGGAACTATAGCCCAGTGAGTTCATGGTGTTTTTGCTTCACTCTTTTTCTTTTATCATGGTCTAAACATATTTACATACATTATATTTCTTCTATTTATGAATTCCTCGTGATAAAATAATCATAAATCTTGTATAACCAAGCTTTTCTATCTAGGTTTTCATGGTTATATGTTTTGTCTTCTTAAGCTAATTAAATCATTTTTTAATTCTCATTAGTTTCTTCCATTCTATATCCTCTATACTACACGAACAAAATACTCCAATTATACCATGGCTTCTGACATATAACTCCTTCTTATGCTTGCTCCTATATTCCCATAGCCTAGACCTACTTGTGGCTCCAAACCCTAAGTTCAACAAACACTTTAAAAACTAAATTTTCATAAAAAAATATACATATCTATCCTAAGATTCATTTTCTTTAAAGTCATATAGTTGATAAGAGACTTAGAGAGATCCCTCTCACGCTTAGTAGGGCTAGATACTTAGCAGAAGTGGTTTGAGGTTACCCTTGTTTATTTCCTTTTCAGCCTAGGAGATTGTAAGGACTAACAACAACCACAACCCTGCGCATAGAATCTTCTACTCAGTTTCTCTCCCAGCGTAATTTCCTCCCACAGTGCCCCCATGAGTGTCTGCGAGGATGCTTTTTCTTTGAAAATCAGGTACATATCGTCGCAATATCTCATCAGACCCCATTTTGTATAGATGCCCAACAATGATAGAGAAATTCGCCTCGTGCACCACTAATTCCTTCTTCTGCTAGACAATGTATCCTTCCGGGGTAGTTCCTATCATTAGGAAGTGTATTATATCCCCAAAATTACCATCTACTATGCGCACTACAAATAGCTACACTTCAGGTAATCCCTCCAAATTAGTGGGCTCTTCCCCTGTTTTGATGCACTACAGATGGTCTAGTCTTGCATTCAGTTGTACAAGCTTCACAATAACCTCAAAATCATATTCCTAGAATAATAGCAACCACCTACAAATTCTCCTCCCCAACATAGTTTTATTGACTAGGTACCTCAATACGGAGTGATCTATATACATCTTAAAATGGCCTCCCAACATGTAGTGCCTAAATTTCTACAGCACGTATACCATAGCTAACCGTTCTCACTCGGTGGTGGAATAGTTATTTTCTACCTTGGAAAACCTTCTACTTGCAAACTCTATAGGATGGTCCAAGTCCTATCCACCAGCCTATGTCAGTACTGCTCCCAACACTATACATGACATGTTGACATGTAAATGGAACTCCTTCTTCCAATCCAAGAAGACTAAAATCGATGTGGTGACCATCTTTTCTTCCAATACATCCAAGCTCTTCATATAGCCCTCATTCCAGCAGAATGTGACATCCTTCTTCAACAAATTTTCCATAGGTCTAGTGATATGGGCATAGCCTTTGATAAAATTTCTGTAATATCCCATATGTCCTATGGTAGGGTGCAACTGTTTCACATTCCTTGGTGCCTCCAATTTCAATATAATTCCGATCTTCACGGGCTCTACCATCAGTCCCTATCTGCAAACCACATTACCTAGCAGGATCCCCAGAGGAACACAAAACAAGAACTTCTTCAGATTGAGTGCAATCTAGTATCTTCAACAAGTATCTAGCATCAGGTGCAAGCGTGCTACATGGCATTTCACCAGCCCAAACATAGTCGAATCCTCAAAGTATAATTCTAGGAAATTATGAATAAACTCTTTGAATGCAACAATGACTACGCGCAAGAAAATTGCAAGCACATTCTTCAACACAAATGACATTACAGTGTACTGGAAACAACTCCACTCAATCGCGAAGGTTGTCTTGCTCCTAACCTCCGGTGTGATTTTGATCTAGTGGTACCCCGATAAGCCTCCAGTGAAGGAATATTCTTGGACACCTACATTTTCCAACACTTCATCAATGAACAGAGTCAAGAAAGGATCATGTACACAAGCATAATTCAACTTTTTGAGATTCACGCATATCCTTATTTCATCCTTCTTCTTCTTCTCTTGTACCACCATTGGGCTTACCTAGTTAGATTCTTCCATAAGCTCAATGATGCTTGCCATGAGCATTTTGTCTAGCTATATGAGGACCTCTTCCTTATACTTTGGATTGAGATGGTAAGGTATTTTCTTAACCGGATTTGTGTCAGGCTTCAACATGATCTTCATAACACCTAGATCCTTGATTACCCCTTTTAGATCCATAAAGTTGGTAGGGAATAAATCTTCGTATTTGTGGAGAAATTTAGAAACCTTATCCACCATCGCATCATCCCAGTAATCTCCATTCTTCACTAATTTGGGCTCTGCCTCTGTATCAATGTTTACCTGTTTCATTTTCAGCGGCGCAGTTATATCAGGATTCTTAACCTATGGACCTTCAACCTCGCAGTGACCCTCTATTTCCATGATGTTAATATTTTGTGGATCCTCATCCTCTTCTTCAGTGGTTACATTATAGCATTCTAGTGCATGAATCAAATGAGAAGCCCACTCAGGATGAATCAGGTCTAAAGGATCCTGCGGTATCCTAAAGATTGATGTTTTCACCTCTTGTAGCGCCTCATCAATACAGTCAAACCCATATTCAAAATTGACTGTCATTATGAATCCTTTGCACAAAATATCCCATTCACCTATACCATGGGGGAGATTTGTTTCTACATACCATTTCATCAGGACAACATTCAGGGTGTGACAGAACAAGTGCACCCATTTAGTTTGGGGCTTCTCTCCATAAGCCTGAGCCCATTTGGTCAAGTGTGCATGCAGATCATTCTGCCCATCATACTTGTCTATCATTCACATATTTCAGCTTCGCAAAGTGAGTTCTCATAATTCTCTACATTCATGCCAATCATCAAATCTTCCCTTGTGTGTACCCCACCACCTTGCGGGCGTAGCGCACAATGCCCAGTCCAACGCCTGGAAGCACTGATTTTCTAGTACCTCCCTATCAAATGCATCCAAAAATATATCTATATCATCTAGGCCATCATAAGTGGGAACATTTCTTACCTCTGATGACACACAGCACAGTGACCAGGTCATCATGTTGCATCTCGTTGTAGTCACCTCATGTAGCCAATTCTGCTAGTGCTCTAGTTCTTCATCAAAGTCCAAGGTGTAGGACTCTCATGATCCCATGTAATTTTTCCATCTATGGTGGGATTCACATAATATTGGTTTTGCGCTGTTATCTTATAAATATAGTCCAGATCGTCATCTCTCTCATAATCGCGGACTGGTTTAGTATAGCGCAATCCTTCAACAATATCTAGTGGTACTATTACACAGAGTGATTTCTTCTCAAATATCATCTTTCACTTCCTTAGGTTGATTACCCCATTCATATCAGTAGCCCAATCAATTCCAAGAAGTGCAGGATAGGGTTGTTGTCATCCACAATTTCTATTACTTAAAAGTCAACCAATGCGCTCAGACCTTCAATATCTATAGTCACCCCCTGTAACCACAACATGGGGATGATTTTTTGCTAGTTCACCATCCTTAGCTGAATCAGAGACCATTGTAGTGTGGGTCTCCCCATTCATTCCCAAGTTTTCTTCGGTAAGACATTCACATTTGACCCTAGGGCCAAAATAACTAGATCCATTTCATACTCTCCTATCTGCACGGTCAGCCTCCTCTCCCATCCTATTCTTGTTTTATGCTTACCAATCTTTCACACTATGTGCGGCTCACCCAAAGAGTTTCTGGCGCATCTGCTTATGAGATCTTGTAACCCTTTCATAGCCTTACTATCACACAACCACTTCATCAACTTCATACAAGTCTCCAGGAAAGTTGTAAGCATAGAAGGGTCCATCTCCTTATTAGGCTTATCCTTGTTCCCTAAGGTGGAGGCCTTAGTGAAGCTCTTCTTCGCTTCCATGAAGGTTTCATGTTTCTACTCCAAATCGAATGTAGGCTCCTTCATTAGAGCTTTGTGAACCCATGCACTATAATCTGGTTGTTTCCCCTTGTCATCTCTTGTTGTGATTCTACCTTGGAGCACTATATTCACGTTTTGATCCTCTTCACGCAACTTAGACCTCATCATCTGTAGGTTATGAGTTGTGGAGGTGGTAGCAGCCCTTTGTCACATATCTTTGCTATCATTGTAGGGAAGTCTATAATTTCATGGCCAAACAAAGTGCAGTACCTGCATGACAAGTATGTTGGGTGAGTGCAATTATGGGCATAGTGTCCTGGTCCTCCGCAATGGTAGGAAATCAATTGTCCCCGACCTTTGCTAGGTCATCCTATGCCTCGTCCTCGTCCGCGTCGCTGAAATCATTTTTGCACCATCCTTGCGCCCTAGTCAGGAAGCCGCGTTTCTGCCTGGACCCTATAGGTGGGTGTTCTATCCATCATCAATTTGTAGCTTTTGTAGTTACGCTCATCATGTCCTACCGACCTACAGATGTTGCAGAACAGTTACGGTGGTGTCTGTATAAACTTTTGCAACAAATAACAGTTACCTATGGCATGTTTTCTTGCTACCTCATATATAGCACAACACAATGTAGGCCTCGTGCTCAGTCCTGCTTGAGCTTTCGACCTCAAAGGCATTGGTCCTCCCCCTACAATATAGTTTGCAAAGACGAGACAATGGTCTTTGTCATGCCCCTCACTCTGAATTTTAGACACCATACCTCTTCGTGCACCTCTGGTCGAACTCTTCTATCATGCTTCAAACTTTGCATCTCTAAGCAAAGATTTTTCCGCTGTGCATGGATCTGTTGAACCCCCAAATTGGGATCTTGCATCGATGTTTCATGCAGTCTCATTGAAATCTCCAATGTCTATGCCTGAGTCGTTATCTTCTGTTGTGACAGTGAAACCCTCAGGTGAAGCAGGAGCATAGCCACAAACCATTCGTGATGCTGCCCATCTATCAAGTTCATATTAGCTTTGCCTATTTTACACTTCAACCTTTGATCTAATTCCCAAGATGTCTCACCTGGTTGCATCAAGATTTCCTTGAACCCCACAATAGACTGTGCTTCAGATTTAGGCCTACTGAATTCTTTATTTAGCACGGTCTGGATGTCTTCCACTCCAGCATTCAAGTTATCATTAGAGTACTTGATGTGCCAGGTTAGCACGCGAGCTTGCAGAGAACTAACCAATGTCACATTCTTCATGTTATCATCTGTAATGCCCTGAGCTTCCCATACAGATTTTACAATGAACCAGAATTGGTTCAGGTCCTCATTCCCCAAGCCTTTAAACAAAGGAAGCTTCACTAAATTTTCCATACTAAATTGTGGTGGAGGCATAGGTGGTACGGGTGAAGTCGCAGGTGAAGGTGGTGAAGTTGGAGGTGGAGTGGGTGAAGGTGGCAGTCATGGAAATCCTTGTCTTATTAATTGGATTGCACTTCACGGAGAAACCTGCACTATTCCCTCTTTGTCACCTCGTGGAGGTTAAATAAATGGGCTATATTCAAGACCCTTTTTTTCTTCATTCCTATAATTTTTTCCACTTCACATAACTCCAAACATCAAGGTAGTTGCATAACTCATTTTTTGCACAATAGCATTTTAATATAGGTATTCAAAGATTTCAAGTATTTACCTCGCGGTCCTTTGAAAAGGCATTGCTCCACCTTGTTGTAGCTGACTGAGGTGTTGACCATGAATTCAGTCACAAATCCTCCTATGACATGATTGAGCCAATGATTGACAACATGAGTGATATTGTCCTCAAATGCTTCCAATTTCTGTACTAGCTCCTGGTTCCAAACAATAGGACCATCAAGTTTCCACCTTCCTTGGTTGTCTGCTAGCTTTGCAATCCACTCGTATAGCTCAACCAAAAAGGAGAAAAAAAAGGTTTCGTGTATTTATGTATATAGGTACTTGTCCAACCACTATTCCTTTGTCAAACATGGACTTATGTTCTCCTGCGTCGTGAATTCGTGGATATTACTGTCCAACTAGTCTCTGATCTCTTTCTTAGTTGGATTCTAGTGATACGACATCACACATATCTTACGCAGATTCCAGTCCTGGCAATGGAACCATTTGTTGGCTTGTGGGGGCCTAACCTAGGTTAAATGTTAGTTAGCCAAACAAATCCCTACACTACTAGCCCTTTCGGCATCAACCCGCAGAGTGTGGACCGAAGTCTCACTCGAATTTGTATGGGGGAATGTTGAAACCAAGTTTTCACACCTTGAGATGGTTGTGATGTAATTTTATTCCTTCTATTCCTACTTTCACGTAGGACACTTAGTTCTAGGGCTCTATCTACCTAACCCCTTATTCCTCCCTTGGATACCTCCACTAAAGGGTACGGCTAACCTTCAGATGACCCTGACCTTCGATTCAGATACTTTTGCGTTGCTAAGGTAGCTTATTGCTCACATTGTCAAGTTATCTTAAGAATCTTACTTATCTAATTAGATACTCCCAGTTAGCACTACGTAGATAGATATTCTTATTTGCATTCAGTTATCCAACATAATTACATTCATTCACGCACCATATAAGCATTATAAAGAAAATGCATGCATAAACTGACAAGATGCATTAATCGGAACAAGGACATAGAAATTGCAAAATACTTCTCTTTATTTATATCTTTAAGCAATTACAAACTCTATCTACCCTGTGCACACATCTGCGGGGGTCCGTGCACTCAATTGAATACTTCCACCCTAGGCCTCTGCGCACTCAACTACAAAGCCCCTACCTATGCTACGACTGAAAACTTAGACTTCTTACTTCAGAGCTATGACTCTCTTACATGATATGACTCTCAAACTACTTAGAGCTTAGGTCTTTTTATACAATCCCATGGTCCGCAGACCATGGGTAGATCTTTTACAGCAAACTTTACGTTACAAAACTAAGGGCAGACAACCCTTTATGACTTATGACACCTTTACACACTATGACCACAAAATGCAGATTCTTTACAAGTTTATTACAAAATTTGACCAAAACATGGGCTTTTAGCCCCAAAACTGTCCTTGGGGGATCCCACTCCCAACAACTATGAATTCATAGAGAGATCCCTCTCTAGTTTAGCAGGGCTAGCTACTGAACTCTAATTTCTTTGAGGTTACCTCCTTTGATCTCCCTTCTCAGCCTTGGGATATTGTGGAGGATAACATTTTGGCACAATTGTTGAGGAACGTAAGATCATATCTTCCTTGGGAAAGAATGAAAACGATCAGATTTGATTAGCTGATGGTGGACAGTGGTCAAACACATATGAAGTTTGAAATCATTCACCTGGAAACTCCAGTGTCAAATAATGTAAAGGTTTATAATTTTCATGGTGACCGATGAGCGCGAGTATTGCAACAAGTATTTTTCAAATCCTCGGCTATCAGCTTTACTTATCAACCGAGGTTCGCAAAAACTTAGAGGTGACAGTGCTATATGCATAAGTAAAAATTAAGGTCCTACCTATTGTCACTATTCATCTGGTGAGAGACCCCAGGGGTTCCAAGCCAGACTTCTATAGAGTGAGAAGAAGCTTGATTCTATGATGGAAGAAGAGAAAATCTATTCTAAGAGAGCTACTCTACTATAGTAATGACGAAAACAACATGTAATGATAAATCACACCATATCATAATTAACCATTTAAACAAATATGGTAAGTAGAATTGCTAAATGAACACTAATGTAATGCTGCTACTAAGTTACATAAGTAAAGAGCATCAAACCATACTAATGTGTAATCAAGGAAACTAAACTAAATCTATTTTCACTTTTTGGTTTTTTTGGTAAGATCAAGCATGCAATCTAATTGTTCTTGTGGATTTGGCAGGTGGATGGAAGGTGGTTGAGGATGGCTAGAAGGTCTATGGAGTGTTTGGATGGTGTGGAAGGGTCCTACGAGTCCTTTTGTGAAAGGAAAGGCCACTGATATAGAATATCAAGCTGAGAACGCACTGATTGTGTAAATACTTATTTATTAATACAAAAGTGTGATTTTTGAGTTTGTGTGGTGTGTATTGAGTAATTTAATTGCGAACTATGTGTGGATTAGAGTAATTATGCATAGCGTAAAAGTGCAAGGAATTCAAAGAGAATCCAAGAGAGAGGACAATGCTCAGAGGAGTATTGTGATGATTGGACGGTGTTGGAGTCTGAATAACCAAATTAAAGCTCAGGAGTGGCAGCATTTAAATAATACACAGAATAAAGTTCGGGAAGGAGTCAAGCAAAAAAGCAATCGAAGATTGAAATTAGTGAAGGGAAGAAGTAATGAAGCAGCAGCGCACATGAACTGATGGATCAGTTAGATCAATGAACATGATTAATGGAAGATGAGCAGCAGAGATCGTACCACAGGAGATTAGGTTAATAGATGGATGGATCAAATCAGGTCACATGTTGACAGAAGGGTGGAAAACATACGGAATGATGGAGAAATCTTCGTAGGTGGTAAGCGGTATCTCACGCGCCCTAAGAGCTATAAGCGGTATTCCTAAATTTCATGTGGTTAGCATAAGTGGGTGACATGTAGCATGGGAAACCCACTTTTCTCGTGCACTATTTACTGGATATCGATCATGCAAGAATTCATGCGAGATTGCGTGATAGCCATTGGATCATGCAAGATTGATCAACGGTGGAGATCAGACAAGCTAGTTGGCAAGTGGGTGGTGCAATAGCCATTGGATCAAATGAAACAGATCGATGGTGGAGATCGGCCAAGCTAGTTGGTGAGTGGGTGACACGTTAGCCGTTGCATCAAGCGAGAAAAATAGACGGTGGATATCGTCCAAGCTATTTAGCGAGTGGGTAATGCAATAGTTGTTGGATCAAGCGAGATAGATCGACGGTGGAGATTTGGAGCACTTAAAGTCAAATGTTGAAATGAATATGTTAGCTATGCAACACACGGTTAAGCGTGATTGGTTAGGTTTATTATGGATCATATGGTAAGGAAATCCATGGGTATAATTTGGTGGAGATGTGATTCAATAGCTTCTGCTTAAGCATTTCAATGTGTCTAGGGGAATTTCAATTAAAAATGACAAAAAAAACTAGTGAGGGTGAGGGTGGACCAAGAGATGGTTGAGGTGGATGAAGTGAAAGATGGATGCTAGTTATGAAGTCTAGACCTCCTCTTGAAGTACCTGCAATTCTTAAAACGTGTTTGTCTTATAAGAACTATGCAACAATATACATTCTCATAAACTAGAAAAGCATGAATTAGTTTCCCATATTATGCATGAAGAAAGTGTTGAAGGAAATGAGAACATGAGTGAGATATTATTACAAAAAGAGAGTGATGGAAAAAGATGACAATGAAATGAACTAAGTACTGAATCAGGGCAATAGACTCCAAAGCTCATGCAAGAACTAGAAATCTAGAAATTTGTTTTTTTGGGGTTATTGAAGGGTCTCTTCCTCAAGTCATGGTTCCGGAGGGAGGAGGTGAGTCCGAGTCACCTACTGACAACCTTATGGTGATCATTTTCTCCTTGTTAACCTGCTAATTGAAAGAAGGCACAAATGGAAGCAAACTAAAACACAACCAATCTACTTTATACTGTTGTAATGGAAATGCAACTACTTAAGAAAATGAACAATTAAACCATGAATATATGCTAGCATACATGTACAATAAAGAGGATACTTGGCTACTACGGTTGGGCCCTAATGCAAGAGATTCAACCTTCTAATTTAAGTCAGTGCTGGCTCAAAACAAAAATCATTCTTATTATCAAAACCATGGATTACATAAAAAACTATCACAAGTCTTGTAGCTCGAAAATAGAGTAGAGTTTTACAACCAAAAATCAGAATCCTACTGAGGTCCTAGGCCTCTATACTTATATATTTTAAGTATCCAACGACTTCCTTAAAATTAGTGAAGCTCGGCTCCCAAACTTGAGATAAACTAGTGCTTTGACTTTCACTTGCTCAGCTACCTTCTAGTTCTCATGATTTGGTTGTTTGCACACTGAGCTGATGGAGGAATATTCAAATGGGGGGGTAGTAAATGAGGAGGATTTACCTCCTATAATTCCTCTCTGTTGTCCCATTCAAGTTTTGACCAAGGTCTTCACCAAAATTCCTTTCTTTTAACCTTTAATCTTTCATCAAATGCACATTAGACCACAAAGAAAAATATCCAACTCTAACTCATATCATACACAAAATATAATAAAACGTATGCAATAAGTTGTGAGACTAGTTGGTTTAACTAAGCTAGGAGGTGAATTAAGGCCCATATAATCACCCAATGATGAGGCTCATCATCACCCCCTACTGAAAGTGTTTCTCAACCTATGAGAAACTTAGTCAATGTCCATGTCCTTCATGGCTCTGGTAGCCTCTGATGTGGTCTCTTCTTCTTGTTCATAGAAGCTTGCTTTCCTTTCTACTTCTTCCCACTGCCTTTTTTTCTCTTCTTCTTTTCTCTATTATAGCATCCATAGGAGTAGTGGTGGACTGAGTTTTAGGCCTATCCAATTGACCTTCAACCTTTGTGTTGATTTCTTATACATAGGTGTCTTATTGAGTGCCTCTCTCAACCTTTGAGGGGAGTGATATTCTTTCATCTTCAAGTTGTGTGGCAGTGTGTTCCATCTCCTTAAGAAGGCACTACCATCTCCTAGCAGCCTAAATATATCCTCAAAATTTGAAATTGCTTGCTCTGGGGAAGCAAGATATCTAGGTGTCAGTTGAGGATCATTTGCAATTAGATTATGGGTGTTGATTAGGGCCATGGGATTTTATTGTTCAACTATGATGAAAAGAGGTTCATTTTTCTCTTTGGTCAATATTATTTTCATCTCTGCAGCGCTTGAGTCCTCATGGTTCATCCATGATTCCAAAGCCATTAATTGTAGATCTCCTAGCTCGGCATTAGGATCCCAAACATTCATGTCTATGAGGGCCATGTTGTGCAAGTAAAACTCAACCATTTTGGCCCTATCCTCTAGCGTACTTTGATCACAAAGTTCAATAAACTGCCTGTAGTCTTGAAATTGCATGATGCCCCTTTGTACTAGTGTTTTAATCTGAAATTGCAGCCATTGTTCTCTGGGGTAAAGAGCATAGGATTCAGCTGGCATCCTACACTGGATGGCCTCCAGGGAGAGGCTAGCCATACATCCTAGTTGGTTTTCCCTTTCTCGCAGATGTCCTCTCAGCCACGCATTTTCCCTCTCAAGTTGATCTCTCATTATTGCTTCTCTGTCCCTTAAGCCACTTAGCTCTTTGCCCATTTCCTTGAGCTTCTCTTCCATGTGCCCAATGTCTTCCACCCCTTTTTCATGTATCACCCCGCCTCCTTCAATAAACTAGTAGTAGGATCTAGGTTAGGTTGGGGGCTTGGTTCCTTTTGTTAGATACCTATACCAATAGGTTTCATATTTCATGATTGGAGGTCAAAGGTCCAAATATGCTCCGCTTTGATGATGCAAAGATCACATATTTCCTCAGAAAAGACTAATGCCTGTTTCAGTTTCTACATGAACTTACTTTTGATGGATGGCCCAACAGTCTAATCTGGACCATGCCATGCTTTCAATTTATTTGTTGTAGAATAGAGAATGATGTCTGTCCAAACTGTTTAATCTTGGCAGATCATTAGATAGGTAGAGAAACAAAGGTTCCCAACTGTCTAATCTGGGACC
>APFE030280345.1:0-12838 GCA_000404065.3 Pinus taeda | reverse complement strand
AAATATATATTAAAAAAATTGATTGTTTTATAAAGCCGAGTTCATCGTATTTAGATATGAATCACATCCAAAAAAATGATTGTTTTACAAAGCCGAGTTCATCGTATTTAGATATGAATCACATCCTCGACAAACGGAAGCGATGACAGTGATCTTCGTTTTCTGGCCTATTGGCGTTTGGCAGCTTTCTGGCTGCTAACTCCCACTCACCTGGATCAATATTGCCTGCCATTGCTCTCCCTACTCTTTTGATTGCAAGGGGAACCCCTCCACACTTTGCACACACAAGCTTGGTTGTTTCTCAATCAATGTTGGCTGGCAGATTTCCATTATTATATAGAAAAGCATGATGAGAAAACAACCGCCAACTGTCATCTTCCATCAAATCCTCCATAGTTACAATCGATGCTTCTGGATCAACTCCCATCTATATTAGTGTTCTAAGCTTCATAGAACTCACAATAACCTTGGAGTTGGAGCACCCTGTTAGCCTGAGTATACCCAATTCCTCCAGCAATTTGGGGCCCTTTTCCCATACATCATCCAAGAACAAGGAAAACCTCTTTTGTTGCAGACTGGCATTCAAATATATTTTCAAAGCTTCTTCCTTCATATCTTTTTCCAGCTGCAAATGTGTTTGCATGGTGGTTTGTTTATACAGTTCATTCTTGAGACTTTTAAAAGATGGACTCTGAGAAACAGTGAGCCAAAGCAATATTCCATCACAAAAGAAATCCCTCACCTTTTTGTTGTTGAAGAGTGTCTTGAAAAGCAGAGTTTTTCCAGAACCAGCCTTACCAACCACACCAATGAGAGAAAAGGGAGACACAGCCTTTGTATCCATCACCAAATTCTCTAATGTTTCAAAGGCATTTTCTTGCCCAACAATAAAGGGTTCATTGATGAAGAAGCTGATAAAAATGGCAATGTTTGTATTAAAAATAAAACCCATTGGTCAGCTCTACGAAAGAGAGTCTGAACCGGGAGAGTCTGGCTCTGCAGAACGCTCTGCATTGTTCATCAACATTACACATTAAATAGAATACATGGTTTTAGGGAAGTTAGAACAGCATCCTAAGAAATGGAAACTAATTCCTATCCTGAGGCTACGTGAACCAACTCTACCTATTCTAGGATATTCTCCATTATCTTCAACGCTCCCCTTTAATGGAGAATTGGTCCACATATATGCCTAACATCTCCCTAAACATTTAAAACTTAACTTTTCCAAGAGGCTTAGTGAAAATGTCTGCAACATTATCACATGTATTACAATATTCCAGATGAATTTCTTTAGATTGCACTTTCTCCCTAACAAAATGAAACTGAGTATCAATATGTTTAATTCTTTTATGAAACACCGGATTGTTGGCCAGCTTGATTGAACTTTGATTGTCGTGTCTAATTGTTGTTGCGATTGTCTGTTCTTCCCCAACATCCTGGAGAAGACTCTGCAACCAAACCACCTCACACATTGTTGTACACATGGCTTGATACTCTGCTTCTGTTGAGGACAAGGAGACTGTGTTCTGTTTCTTGCTACTCCAAGTGATCACCCCGGATCCAAGACTAAATGCATAACCTGTTATAGATCTGCGATCATCTACACTTCTTGCCCAATCTAAATCTGCAAATCCTTCCAATCTAACATCAAGAGAGTCAGTGTAAATAATTCCATACTCTACATTACCTTGTAGATACCTCAAAACACTCTTTGTTGCATTCCAGTGGCTTTCAAGTGGCTTAGACATAAATTGGCTTAACACGTTGACTGCATAAGCCAAAGTAGGTCTAGTGGTGGTTAGGTAGATCAAACTCCCAACCAGCTATCTGTAAAGTGTTGCATCTGCCGCTTTTGAGCCATCCTCACACTGCAATTTGATGTTCTGCTACAATGGTACTGGTGCCGGCTTACACTGATGCATTCTGAACTTTTCTAACAGGCCTTTGACATACTTTGCTTGAGACAGAAATGTTTGACCTGAATATCTCCAGATCTCAAGACCTAAACAGTATCTTTATTCATCGAGATGCTTCATCTCAAACATATGTGACATCTGTTGCTGGATTTCATCAATTAGATATATAGCATCACCTGTAATTATCAAATCATCTACATATAATGAAATCAGCACTACGCACCCTTGTTCATCTTTCATGGTGTAAAGATTAGGGTCATTCTTACTTCTATTATAGCCAGCTTGTAGAAAAAATGAAACAATTTTCTCATACCATGACCTGGGAGCTTATTTTAGTCCATAAATTACTTTCTTCAATCTATAGACTATATTTTCTTTTCCTTTCTAGACAAACCCTTCCGATTGCTCTAGATAAACCTCTTATTTTAGCTCTCCATTCAAAAATGCAGACTTTACATCTAGTTGGTGCATCATCCAATGTTCCTTAGTAGCTAAAGTGATTAACATTCTGATAGTGTTCAATTTAGCTACAGGGGTGAAGGTTTCTTCATAATCTATCCCTTCTTTTTGTGTGTACTCCTTTGCTACCAACCTAGCTTTCAGTTTTTCTATAGTTTCATCTGCATTATTTTTCAGTTTATATAACCATTTGCAACCTATGACTTGTTTTCCTCTAGGAAGTTCAACAAATTCCCAAGTGTTATTTCTGATTATTGAATCATATTCCTGTTCCATGGTTGTTTTCCATTCATTACTTTCATTTGCTTCTTTATAACTAGATGGGTCAACAACATTCATCATACTAGTTATAAAAGCATTTTCCCTATATCTTGCAGGCATTTGAGCTTTCCTACCTGATCTCCTGAGTGGTGGGGTAGTGGTTTCAAACCCTATTTGATCATCATTTATTTCTTCATGTTGTTGCTGTTGTTGTTGTTTTTGCTATTGTTGTTGTTGTTGTTGTTTTTGCTATTGTTGTTGTTGTTGCTGCTATTGTTCATCCTCTGCCTTTGTTTGTTGCTGACCCTAATTGTTTTCTACTTCTTCTTCCTCAAAGTACGGAATGTCCCATTCGTCATAGTGCTCATCAGGTTCTTCATTATCCTTCTCATGGAATTTAACATCTCTACTAACAAAGATCTTGTGAGTAGAGGGATTAAATAATCTGTATGCTTTATATGACGAACAATACCCTATAAAAGTACATTTGGTGGCTTTTGAGTCTAATTTCTTTCTATCTTCCTTTGGTATGTGGGAAAATTCTTTATATCCAAATATTCGTAAGTGTTTTACTATAGGCTTATATCCATATAAAGCTTCAAAAGGAGTTTTAAACTCAAGACTTCTTGTAGAACTCCTATTTTTTAAATAAACCGCAGTATTCACTGCTTCAGCCCAAAAACCATTTGAAATATTCTTACCTTTAAGCATACTTCTAGCACATTCCACCAGAGTTCTATTTTTTTCTTTCTGTTACTCCATTCTGCTATGAGTATGGGGTACTGTAAACTGCTACAAAATTCCATGGTCTTCACAATATCTGATGAGTTCATCTTTCCTGTATTCTCCCCCTTGATCAGAATGGATATTTTTTATCTGTTTCCCTGTTTGTATTTCAATCATATTTTTAAACTACTTAAAGTATTCGAATGTATGACTCTTCTTACTTAAGAAATACACCCAAGAAAACTTCGTACAGTCATCAATAAATAGTAGGAAATACACTACACCTCCTAATGATTTTATTTACATGGGACCACAAAGGTCCGTGTGCACTAACTCCAATATATCCCTCTGTTTATTTTCTACTCTAAGAGGGAATTCTTCTCTATGAATTTTTCCTAAAGTACATGCATCACAATCATTATGTACTTGTTTTAGCATAGGAAGATCTCTTACCATTTCTTTCCTCTATAGTAACAGCAAATCATTGTAATTGATGTGGCTGAATCTCTGGTGTCAAAGCTCTTTTGTAGTCAGGCTTGCTACTGTCAATGCTCAAATTGGTGCAGGCCTCACATCCAACTTGTACAGACCTCATGTTCGGATCCCTGTAGCAATTGTCTTCATGCCATCTAGCATATCTTTAATGTAGCAGTTAGATTTTAAAAATTCAACTTTCAAATCTTGATTTGTAATCATAGATACATAAATCAAGTTCTTTGTTATGCCAGGCACATACATTACATTATAAATTTGTTTGATATTACCATCAGGTAGAATGGCAGAAACATTCCCACATCCTTTGATTTAATGACTTCTATCATCACCTAGGTAAATCTGTGCGCCTTCATTGATCTCTTTAAAATCCTTCAGCCAGTGCTTGTTCCCTGTCATGTGCATTGACACTCCTAAGTCTACATACCAGATGTCTACAACAACATTTTCATCATGATATGCCATGAACAATCTTAAACTCTGCACCTGATCACCATTCACTAGATGACCTGCATGTCTCTTTGGCTTCTGTTGTTCTCCATGATATTTCTTTTTCCTACATTCCATGGCAATATGACCCAATTTTCCACAATAAAAAGATTTAGTTTCAGAGTAGTTTTTATTCGGGTGCATACCTTGGGTCAAATTTGACTGTTTCTGTGAACTTGCTATGTTTTGCTGTTGTGGACCTCCTTTCCCTTTATGGAAGTTTTTCCTTGCCATCAATGCAAGATCGGCACTCTAGGGCTTCAGAGTCGATCTCCTCTCTTCTTCCTGCATCAATATACATGTTAGCTCTTCAAAATGCAGGATCTTTTCTCTAGCATTTATCCCTGTGATGAACATCTGATAATCATCACTGACACCATTCATTGTAATGGTCACAAGATCTGTATCGTCCATTGTATAACCAATATCTGATAATTTGGTTTTAAGATCCTTGATCCTTGCTACGAATGAAGCAATCGTTTCATTCTCCTCCATCTTCATGGACAGAATCTTACTCTTGAGGAATATAAGATGATTTGAATTCCTGATTTCGTATAGTTCCTTCAAAGTTCCCCAGATCTCGTTAGCTGACTTACCTTCTTTGATGTGCGGTATAATGCAGTCTTTCACTGACATCTTTAACATTGTCCTTGCTCTACTTTCTCGTTTCTCCCAATATGGGACCGATGTTGATCCAGCCGCGGTCCTCAGCTCATCCCCATTCACAATCGTCCAAGCACTCTACGCTTCTAGCAGAGTCTGCATCTTAAACTTCCAATTTGCATAATTGGAACCATCAAGCTTGTTATGCTCGTTCATGCATGCTTCAAATATGTTGTTATTCATCTTTGGTGATTTAGAAAAAAAAATCGACAGGTAAAACATGTTAAATTTAGCCCAGATATGTGACAAAGACAAATCATTGTTGTTTGATCTCGCAGCACACACGTAGATCACTGTGGCTTCCTTCTCATCCTCTAGACAACCTCTTGTTGTCAGCTACAGCCTTGTTATTGGCTTCCCCACGCAGCTTCTCTGACAGCTACAGCCTTGTTCTTAGCTTCCTCACGCAACCACAGCCTTGTTATTGGATTTTCTTTATCGTCACAAAAGTCCCTGTCTATTTGTGACGTCATCGCAGAGGTACATGTCTTTCCTGCGACAAAAAATTTGTGCAAATTGCTACAGTGCCCTCGTAGCAGAGGTACACACCTTTTTAGTGATGATTTCAGAAACATCACAGTTATCCGCCTTACAACTGCGATGATCTCAGTTCAGCAAACCACCCACCAGCCAGTGTACAGGTTTCTCAGCCCTGACGTTCTGATACCATGATAAAAATGGAAATGTTTGTATTAAAAATAAAACCCACTGGTCAACTCTACGAAAGAGGGTCTGAACCAGGACAGTCTGGCTCTACAAAATTCTCTGCATTGTTCATCAACATTACACATTAAATAGAATACATAGTTTTAGGCAAGTTAGAACAACATCCTAAGAAATAGAAACTAATTCCGATCCTGAGGCTATGTGAACCAACTCTACCTATTCTAGGATATTCTCTATTATCTTCAACAGAAACCAGTGACACCAAGATCAAGTTGGGAGGCAATTTCAGAGACGCTGGCAAAACCATAAGCCAAGGCATGGTCCCTTTCTTTAATGTCCCCCATTCCCTATAACAAGCTTGCCCAGCCCATCAAAGGAACAAAATCCATATGTTGGGTGATATCTGAAATGAGACCTATGATTATTTTACTTGTTTTATAATGAGAAATTATGCCATACCTTGGTATTTTGCATTCTTCCTCCATTGTTGATGCTCCAAGGAAAATTTCATCCAATTGTTTAAGCCATGCATTAACAGTTGTTGCCTCATTACAAATCCCCTGCTTCCAATTTAATGTCAGGCGATATTGTTGCATCTGCCTGACAAAAGGCTCAATTCTCTTTAATAAATGAGTAAGAGAGCTCAACTCTTTCTTTCAGGTGAGGGCAATCTAAATTTGCTAAAGAATATGGCAGATTGTCATATCGATGACCATGCCAAGTAATCCAATGATGAAACCAAGATCGTGATCCATGATACTTTGTGCATATTACGGAGTTTTCGATTTACTAGTGAGGCCATGTCCAAGGAAAATTTTAAGGATGGAAAATTTTCTTGGCGTTTAAAAAGATTGGCGAATCTCACTAATCCCTAATATGAAAACTATAAAATGTTTATTGATATATTTGTAAAATTATTCAAGTTTATAATGATTTTATATTTAGTCTCTATATAATGTTGGCGATTTTTAAGGTAAAATAATTTGACATTCTAAAATTTGGGCGTATCATCTTTTATGAAAATTGGAAATTGGTGAATCTTTTTTGTGGAAAATCATGGAAAATTAGCTCACTGGGTGAATATTAGCCCCTAAAATTTTCCATGGCCATGTCTTTGAACAAAATGATCAGAAAATTATGCAACTAAAACCCAAAAGGGAGTATCAACTCAAAATGGCCACGGATCTTGGATGCCTAGGCTATCACGCACATAATTATGGAAAACCATTGCATATTTATAGCCAAGGGTGAAGCCTGTTAAACAGCTTATTATTTTTAAATTTCACAACCAGATTTGCAAATCCTGAACCTTTTGTTCGGAACTCCTCTGAATTTTGTTGCCTAGTCTCGACTTAGTAAATTGTAATTTTTTTTTATATATTAGGCTCTATTTTCATGGAGATAGTTATGTAGATGGTTAAATTAAATATTTAATCAGTAGATGGTTAAATTAAATATTTAATTAGTATATGGTTAAATTAAATATTTAATTATGACATAGTTTTAGTAAATTGTATTTATTTTTTATATATCAAGCTTGATTTTTGTGGAGATAGTTAAGTATATGGTTGAATTAAATATTTATTATGACATGGTCTCAACGCTTACTAAATTGGTGTATGAATGAAGTTCAAGGAGTTGTATATGTTTGAATCTATAGTTTTTTTTAAGGAGAAAAGGAATGCCCTTAACCATTAGGCCCACTCAAATTGTATACAAATAAATTAGTTGTATAATAGAAACAAATTAGGGAAAGGCATTCTTGCAATCCTTTCTCATAATGATGTACATTGAAAGGTCAATGGAAAGACATAAATTTACTATTTTGGGTCGTTCTTTTGCTAAGGATTGCAAGAATGTCATCAAAAATTGGATGCCCATAGATCTAGTTGTGTGCTATACCTGGCAATAAATGAATCTTTGGTGACTAAAGAAATGGCAGTTTTTTTCCCAATTTTTTCATTAAACAGCGAAACAAAGCTACATGTACTTGGATCTAAAAGACTCAAAGAAGAGGTCGTTGAGAGAATTGATGGTTGCAATGTAGGTGTTTATGATGGTTGAGGACATGGCCCCTGAATTTTAAAAGAAATTTAGAAACAAAATTTTACAATCATCCTTCTATAAGTCATGTTAAGCCCATTGGAAAAATTGTCAATAAGTGAGAGGGGTGCCTTATATTTTTAAACAACCCAAATGGTTAAATTCATAAAAGTCAACAAAGAATGAAATGGGTTGGCTACTTTTAAATGTTAAAGTGAAGATTATTTTTATTTAAGCAAACAATAGGCATGGCATCCAACATTCTAGGTAGAGATATAACTCACACATATTATAAACTCATTATTTCGAAGAGACGCGACACTTAATCAATAATAATATTTTAGTAAGAGATATATAACAAGATGTAAGAAGAAGAAATGAGAAGATTTAGAATCCATGACAAAAAAAGAAGTAGACAATAAGGACAACATAAGAAAGCAAGAAAAGTAGAAGATGGGCTCATGTTGAAGTGACAAAAGATGACAAAATGAAGAATGGAGAAGAATGATAGAACCCATAAGAGGATGATAAAAGAAAGGTAAAGTAAATGGACTTATAAGCATGGAAAAAGGAAGAAAAGAGGCAAGGAAATATTTAAGAGAAAAGAAACAATGACAATGAAAAAAATCAAAGCAACAATAAGAAAGAAGAATGATGTAGTGAAGCAAGATAAAAATAATAACAAGCGTTCAATAATTGAGAAGCAAAATTGAAGTGAAAATGAAATCCCTAATAAATTGAATGATCATTCTTAATAATGCTTTGATGATTGGAAAACAAAATCACAGTCCTATGCTTAAATGAATTAATTAGCCTCATATGAATATGTGTGAGAGAAAATATATGTGTGTACGTGAATAAAATGGTACGAAGTCATCATAAGGAAAGTATGCCCCCATAACCTAGTTGTTGATTGGTTCATGGTAAATCAAAAACCATTAATCATTACAACTGAAGGTTTGGGGTCAAATGTTCATGGTTCATTGAAACCACTTACTAATCATATTGGTTAAAGGTAAGTTGATGTGAAACCTTAGAAGATGTAATAGTTGATGGTAATCCACAAAAAACAAAAGGATGTAACGATTGAAAGTAAACCATAAAACCCAATGTGTGGTCACAAGTAAGGTAAAGGAATCTTAGAATGTGGTTGTTCATTTTTGTAGCTTGGGATGTACTCCCATATCCATGACTTGTGAGGAGTTGACTAAAGTACCCAAGTCATGAGTTCTAACACTAAGTGAGTGGGAAAAGAAATCAACTTAATATTATAATGGAAAAGTGAGGAAATATACTGAGACTATATACTCGATTTACCCGTGAGGCAATACACTGAGGCTATATACTCGATTTACCCATGAGGCAATATACTGAGACTATAAACCCATAGGCATGAACAAAGTGATTAGAAAATTTTTAATTAAAACTCCACTCAACACGAAGGTGGCCACTAATCATGGATGCCTAGGCTATCATGCACATAATTATGGAAAACCATTGCATATTTATAGTCAAGGGAGTAGTGTGTTAAACAATTTTTATTTTTATTTTTCACAACCAGATTTGCAAATCATGAATTTTTCATTCTAAACTCTTCTGAATTTGTTGCCTAGTCTCGACTCTAGTAAATTGTACCTATTTTTTATACATTAGGGTCTATTTTCATGGAGATAGTTATGTGTCTGGTTAAATTAAATATTTGATTATTTCAATAATGGTGAGTAAATTGTATTTATTTTCTATATGTCAAGCTTGATTTTTGTGGAGATAGTTATGTATATGGAAGAATTAAATATTTAATTTTGACATAGTTTTTACTAAATTGGTGTATGAGTGAAGTCTACGGATGTGTATATATTTGAATCTATAATCTCTTAGGAGAAAAGTCATGCCCTTAACCATTAGGCCCACTCAAGTTGTATATAAAGATATCAATTGTATAATAGAAACAAATTAGGGTAGTTGATTAAAAAGGCTTTTCCTCTTTGGGATTTTCTTGAGCCTAACTTTTCCATGTCCCATGTTTAAAATATGTTTGATTATACTTGTTGTTGTAGCTAAATCCCAACATTTGTTATTAGAACCTTTTGACATAATAGTGCTTGGCAAATATTTTTCATTTTGAATCCATTTTGTTGAATTGGTAGGCTAAGGTTTGAAAGCACAATTTATGAATTTAACGTATTTTTCTTTGTTGTCTGCCATGAAAGGAAATTTTGTAGATTTATTTTGTATTGAGGGTTTTAGGCATGGAAGGGCTAGATATCTATAAGAGTATGTATAGCATAGGGGAGAATAATCCATTTCCATGTGAGCCCATGTTCTACCCTAGTGAAGGTGCATAGAGATCAAAAGATTCAAACTCATCAATATGTTTCTCATCATGAAGTACATTGAAACGTGAAGGAAAAGACATAAAATTATTATTTTGGGTCGTTATTTTACTAAGGATTACAATAATGTCATCAAGAGTTGGATTCCCATAGATATAATTTTGTGCTAGGATCCATAAATGAATCTTTGATGTATAGGAACAAAGAAAGGGAAGTTTTGTTTTCCATTTTTTTCATTAAAGAGAAAAACAAAGCTACATGTACCTAGATCTAAAAGACTCAAAGAAGAGGTCATTGAGAGAATGTATAGTTTCAATGTAGGTATTTATGATGGTTGAGCGCATGGCCACTGAAATTTAAAAGAAATTTAAAAGCAAAATTTTTCCAATCATCTTATTATAGGTCATGTTAAGCACATTAGAATAATTGTCATTAAGTGAGAGGGGTGCCTTATATTTTTGAACAACCCAAATGGTTAAATTCATAAAATTCAACAAGGAATGAAATGGGTTGGCTACTTTTAAATGTTAAAGTGAATATTATTTTTATTTAAGCAAACAAGAGGCATGGCATTGGTGTAGAAATAACTCACACAAAGTATAAACTCATTATTTCGAAGAGACACAAAACTTAATCAATAACAATATTTTAGTAATAGATATATAACAAGATGTAAGAAGAAGAAATGAGAAGATTTAGAATACATGACAGAAAAAGAAGTGGGAAATAACAATAACATAGGAAAGCAAAAGAAGTAGAAGATAGACTCCTAGTAAAGTGACAAAAGATGACAAAATGAAGAATGAGAGAAGAACGATAGAACCCATAAGAGGATGATAAAAGAAAGCTAAAGTAAATGGAATTCTAAGCACAAACAAAAGAAGTAAGATGCAAGGAAATATTTAAGAGCAAAGAAACAATGACAATGAAAAAAAATCAAAGCAACAATAGGAAAAAAGAATGATGTAGTAAATCAAGTTAAAAATAATTACATGTGTTCAATAACTGTGAAGCAAAATTGAAGTGAAAATGAAATCCCTAATAAATTTAATGATCATCCTTGATAATGCTTTGATGATTGGAAAACAAAAATCACGGTCCTATGCTTAAATGAATTAATTAGCCTCATATGAATATGTATGAGAAAAAATATATGTACATGAATAAAATGATAATGAAGTCATCATAAGGAAAATATGCCCCCATAACCTAATTCTTGACTAGTTCATGCTAAATCAAAAACCAATATTCATTACAAATGAAGGTTTCTCAGGGTCAAATGTTCATGGTGCATTGAAACCAGTTGAGAATCATATTGGTTAAAGGTAAGTTGATGTGAAACCTTAGAATACGTAATAGTTGAGGGTAATCCACAAAAACCAAAAGGATGTAATGGTTGAAAGTAAACCATAAAACTCAAGGCATTATAGAAATTTTGAGGTCAAAAATGGGTCTCAAAACAAAAGTGTACAACCAAAATCAACTTTATAAGAACCAATAGGATTCAAGATGATGATTTCAACCATGGGGGATGATTTGCCATTTTTGGAGTAAAAAAGTAAGATTAAAATTAAAAATTAAAAAATAAATAAAAACTATTTTTTCAACTCGTATTTTAAACTTATCTCCTTACGGTTTTACTCAAATTTCAAGTGGGAGCACTCGTAGGATGTAAAATTTAATTCTCCATTCAAGGATTACCTATGTTGCATTGGTTTCTACTACACGAAAAATTAGAAATACATGAAACATGTGATTGCAATCACGTTTTTTCATGTATTTCTCATTTTTGATGTAGCAATGTTATGAAACGAGCTTCAAGAAAGATAGAAAAGATAGATCAACGCCTCAAAATTCAGCCTCTTCAAGGGGGAAACCTCCTTTACATTACATAAATGAACAATTCTCCGATGATACAAATGACAAAACCTCCTTTCTATAAATAGGAGTATAAGGAGTCACAATATAACCCAGATGCCCTAAAAATAATAATGTAAAGCCACAAAAATAACAATAGAGGGATTCTATGGGGCACAGAAATAAAAATATGGGGGTAATAGGGAACAACAATATTAATAAGGGATGGAACTACAATAGTAATGGGGTAATCACTAGTATTATAGGGACCCAACATGCCCCTCTCCTTCAAAAAAGTGTTGTCCTCAACGCTTGAGTAGTTCTGGATGCTTCTATATACAATTTTCATCCTCCCACATGGAATCTTCAGCGGATAAGTTCTTCCACTTGATAAGATACTCCGAAATTGATCGATTTCGTAGCTCTCGAGTTCTTGTTTCTGTGACTGCTTCTGGTTCCAATATAATTTTTCCTTCCTCGTTAAGTTTTGGCAATATTGTTTGAACTAGAAGCTTGTCGCCTATAACCTTCTTTAAACATGAAACATGGAAAACTGGGTGCAATCGAGAAGCTGCAGGAAGCTCCAATTTGTATGCCATCATACCAATCTTTTGCAACACCTTGTACGGACCATAATACTTTGGTGATAATTTATTAACCTTCTTAGCTTGCTTGAGAGACATTTTCTTATATCGTTGTAGTCGTAGGAATACCCAATCACCTACATCAAAACTTCTTTCACTATGATGTTGATCTGCCTGTTGTTTCATTCCATTCTATGCCAACACGGGGTTATCCTTTAAGATTTGGAGAACTTGTTGTTGATGTTCGATGTGATGTTCTACTGCTTGAACCTTAGAATTTTCTCTTAAATATGATGTGATGGATGGTGGCTGATATCCATAAAGTGCCATAAATGGGGTCATTTTT
>APFE030280343.1:388243-398284 GCA_000404065.3 Pinus taeda | reverse complement strand
TTGCTACATGCCTCTTAATTGTGTTACAATGAGGCTCGAAGGCCTATTTATTGTTGAAAAACAATGGAAAACCCTAAACATCCAAAAACCTAACCCTAGGAGATGAAGCACCAAACTATGGGCCCTATTTGGGTAAATTAGTACATCAACTTCCCGGGGTCGTAACTTTGGCATACGATCTCTGTTTGACACGCACAATACCTCGTTAGAAATATCTATCTGAGGACTACAACTTTTGAGTGAGAAAAATTAGTTTATACACCATGTTTCTCCCAGTTTTCCCAAAAGACATCGTTTAGGGACTCAAAATGGATCTAGAAGTTTAGGACCCGAAAAACTACCAAAAATAGTAAATTGTGCTACAAATAAGGAAACTGAAAAACTGAAAGAAACAATGGTGGGGGTCCAAGTGGAATAGACAGGTGGCCACCAATATCCACCTAGATCAGCCTGGGTGCCCCGCCTTCATGCAGGCATGCCCAAGGCACGGGTGTTCGCCCTATCGTGCAAATTAGTAAACACAAATCATTATCTCATCAATGAAAACAAAATAATATCATTTTTTAGTACCATGTTGCATAATCAATCAATTATAAACTGGATTTTAACACCTAAACATTAATTTAGTCAATTTTCTAAAAATCGTTGAAACCCCTTTATGGGAACTCTGTTCATGGCAAGTCAATATGGTCTGACCTTACTTATTTTCTATGGGCACCCCTTGCCAAGTCGAGTCGACCCGCCAACTTGTCGCATGGGTGACCCAGAGTGCCCAGAATGTGATGTCCCCATGGGTGCCTGGGTGTCCTGCCTTCATGTGGGCGCCCAGGGCACATGCAATCACCTTGTCGTGTAAATCAGACAAAAAAAATCATTATCTCATCAATGACAACAAAATGTTATCATTTGTTAGTACCATAATGCATAATCAATCAATTACAAATAGCATTTTATCACCTAAACATTAATTTAGTCAATTTTCTAAACATCATTATGAGACCTCTTTGTGGCAACTTTGTTCATGGGAAGTCATGGTCCGACCTTACTTCTTTTCTACTAGCGCCCCTTGCCAATTCGTGTCAACCCACCATATCTTCATACTGGCGCCCTTGCATGCCCAGCACGCAATGCCCCCATGGGCGCTCGAGCACCCTGCCTTCATGCGGGAGTTCACCCAATCATGCAATTCAATTAACAAAAATCATTATCTCATCAATGACAACAAAATATTATCATTTCTTAATAGCATCTATAATCAATCAATTATAAAGAGGTGTTTAACACCTAAACATTAATTTAGACAATTTTCTAAAAATTATTATGATCCAAGTGGATGTTGTTGGCCACCTGCCTATTCCACTTGGACCTTCACCATTGTTTCTTTCAGTTTTTCAGTTTCCTTAATTGTAGCACAGTTTACTATTTTTAGCATTTTTCAGGTCGTGAACTTCTAGAGTCGTTTAAGGCCCTAAACGATGCTTTTTGGAAAAATTACTTGGATATTGTTACAACAATCGCATCGGCCAATGTAGTCCTCTGAGATATCTTTCCAACGAGGTATCCTACACATCAAACAGAGATAATATGACCCTGGGAAGTTGGCTACCCAACTAACCCCAATGGGGCCCATAAACTTTTGGTGTTACATCTCCTCGGGTTAGGGTTTTGGTTGTTTAGGGTTTTTCTCTTATTGTTCAATAATAAAAAAGGCCCTTGAGCCTCATTGTAACCCAATTCAAAGGCATGTAGCTGCCACATCTCTTCTAAGAGATAAGCTACCATCGCCCGAGCTAGTCTTATTTCCATTCAGTTTGTAAGCAATTTCAATATGTTATATTAATGAAATAAAGTGTTATTTTTGTTTCATCTTTGTATTAATGGTTATATATGTAATTTGTTGTGTTCATGTTTAAATCTAGATCACATTATAAGACCTCCTCATGGAAACTTTGTTCATGGGAAGTCAATATGGGTCGACCTTACTTCTTTTCCACAGGCACCCCTTGCCAAGTTGGCTCAACCCACCAACTCATCGCACAATCGCCCCTGTTGGGCAGGCACCTTGGATGCCCAGCACGCAATGCCCCCATGAGCACTTGGGCGTGCCTAGGTGTTACACAGTATTTTGTCATATCTCTTTTTCACTTCTTGTTCCATATCCCGAAGTGTCAAAACATTGACTACTGTGCATCATATCCATCATGATATACAGACCAAAGCCTCCCTGAAGAATCAAAGGAAAACTACTCTTGATCTATTCTGGAGAAGGTTGCCTAAAAAACTAATTTTTTGCATCAACGCATTTTTCTCCACTACTTGCCCATGCTGATGGCAGGTTTCTCAGTTATACACTCGTGCTTCCAATGCAGGTTTTCATAAGAAAACTCGTGTTGAACCTCTTCTGGAAAGATTTCCAAAACTAGAGAAGAAGCTTCGCTCACTAGAACCTTTGGGAACAACAAGCTAGATATTGGTTTTCGTTGATATGGTCGAGCTCTCTCATTTGGGCCTCTTGCTCTTATCATCATGGAATTTCTCCATGAGATGTGGACCTTCCTCCCTATTTTGTGGATCCCTAACTCCCTCTCCCTTCCTATAAATTCACTCCCTTCCATACCCAAATGGTTGGTCATTGATTGTTTCATCTCTATGTTGAGATTATGATTACATGTTATCCATTCTAGCTTGGAGGAGTGCTTGAATATTCTTTGCTTGGACTTGCAAATCCATCAAAAGGAGGGCTCCAACATAAAGGCATAGGTTGTATGCTTCCCTTTTTAGTTTCTTAATATATACATCTGATGTTCACTTTCCATAGTTATGTAAATGTTTATTCTATTAGATTAATATTCCTTGATCTGTCAAGTAGTTTATGCTTGATGTATGTTATATATGCTCTTGTATCTTGCATAGTACTTTGATCTTCCTTGCAGGTATCTGGACGTGAAGAACAACTAAGGAGAGAGGCCAAGAGCGAAAGATTCAAAGCCATCTCTAAGGATCGAGCGATTAGCATCAGAATGAGGCATGTTACTCCTTATTTCTGCATTTGTCAAGCATAAGCTAGGAAAGTGTGTATTAAATTGGTTGGTTTGTTGCTAGACCCAATCATTAGGCTAGAGGGATCGCCTCTGTCCGTAGAGGGGATTTTCCTTCACAACAAAATGGTGACTCCACAGAGGAAGTTATAGGCTATTCGTCCTCCTTTCTCAACTGATCTCTTGATCAGTTTGATGGACCATCATGTTCTTAGATAGTTTGGGTTGATATATGTATGCACAATCATTGGTTGTTGTCTTAGAGTGCTCATTCTAGAAGCGTTTTTGAAATTCTTTTTATTTTTTTTAACTACCAGTCGCGCTGCCAGCGTACTTTTTCTTAATAAAATCACGCTTATCCCTCGTTCAGTGCTTGTTTGGCCTTAATAGCTATGATGATCCCTGAGATTGGTAAAAATATAGGGTTTCTCTATCAAACCCCAATGTTTTGAGCCCCTGAGATCCTTTCTTGTTCTGCATGAATGGTTTTCATTAGCGTTTTAATTGATTACCTCATTTTATTAGAAAATTCTTACTCTTTTGAGCATTCAAGTGTTTGAGTGAAATTGGATTGATTTTAGGGTTTATAGGTTGATTCGTTGTCTCTTGTCACTTGTGAGTGTCTTTGGGTCTCTAGTTTGTTGAATGAATAAGTTTGTTCATCTAGTAAAATCACTTGAAACATTGACTTACATTGGTTTCTGTTTGTCTTGTGCAAAGTTGTTTTTCATATGTATTAGGTCATCTTGCATTTGAAATTCATCTTTGTTATTTATCAAACATCGATTACATTGTTTGTTTTGCAAACTAAAATGAGTATATTTGTTTATCTATTTGAAAGAGAAAGTGAAAGACAATTTCATTTAGTGCTTTGAATTTGGTGTTACTTTGATTGATGCCTTGTTTGCATTTAGGAGTATTTTGGATCAAAATATTCATTTTTTGCTATAGTTTAAACTCAGTTGCATATAGACATCTGAAAATCAAAGAGAATCATATAAGTAAAAGTGCGTCTTAGTGAAGTGAAGATCATTTTTTGCTTTCAATAGATTAAATATTCATCAGTGAAAACCATTTTTACTTTTGGCATTGCATTTGGAAGATGAAAAAGAAAGTTAGTGGACGCATGTTCTTTGATGCATTCTCTTGCTTGGTGCATTAATTTATTGAACTTTTGTCCATCATTAATATAGAATTAATCTTTTCTCATATAGTTGCATTCTAGGATTCCGGTGACATTGTTTGAGCCCAAAATTCAAACCAAATTCAAGAAAAACTTTAAAATTTATTGAATTAACCTAAGGAGAATTTGGAACTTAATGCAAACATTTAGAGGTCTAGGCTAGAGACGTGTTCTGGCATCTATAAACCTAGAAGCTATCGTTAATTGCCTGCATTGTATATTGAGGGTGTAATCTTGTTCCAGTATGGAAGTATATCAGAGGTTCTCCAATACTCTTGGGTATATCAGAGACACTCTAGTATGGAAATTATATGGGAACGCTCTCACCGAACGGTTATGCATTAGACATCGGTAACATTGACTTGTGCTCCCTGTACCATCACATATATATTGGGAGACCCCACTAGGTTTCTATCCTTTAGCCAGAGGTAGTTGAGTCAGTCGCCTAGTAGATGTGATACACTGAACACAACATTCGGGGAGATCAACCATCATAAGTTAAGTCCTTAGTTTTGGCTAAGGTGTACATAGTGGTTCATGGATACTTGGTAAACCCTCTTGCCTAGCTTACCCCTATTTTATTTTGTTTTGTTAATTTCTAAAATCAATTGATTCACCGTGGAACAACATCCTTCCTATGGAATTACTCCTTAGTATATCTTAGGTTCATATTGATGCAAACATTTCCTGAGTATACCAGCCAAGGAAACCCCTCTGATGGGAATCCTAGTTATTTTTCTTCTTTTGGAAATAATGGTTCTCCCTATATGGCCACATTATCCCTTCCTGGATTGACCATTGGTCTACCAGTTTGGTTATTTTCGACCTCGGTGATTCTGACTATCCAAATTTCTTTCAATTGAGTTCTCCTCCACCTGAGAAACATCAACATCATGTTGATCCTAAAGTTGACCTCACCTTCTTCACCTGTTTCTTCACCCCGTTCTTCCTCTTCACCTGGTGAAAGTATAGATTCTAGTAACTAGGAAGCTAAGAAGAAGAAGAAGAGGATGAAGAAGAATAAGCAAAATAAGAAAGGGGACAACCAAACAATTATTGTTACTGATGCAACTGATGTAAAAAATATTTCAACTAGACTCGAAAAGTAAAATTCCCTTGCATGTTATGTAAGGGTGGCCACCTTCTTCGAAATTTTCCTGGTATTCCGAAGGTATTATAGGTGTGGTCCATAGGTTCACATCAACCTTTTTCATCAACCTCTGGCGATCATGCTAGTGATAAAAATTCAACTAGTAATAATAAGGTCGATGGGAAAAAGGGAAAATTCAAATTTCCCTATAAGTTGTGTGGAGGTAATCATCCCATTCACCCTTGTCCTTTTATGGATGAAGCTTCCAAAGAGTTGGAAAACCTTACTGCTTCCCAGCCTCATCTTTTGGTTGGTTATCGAAATCATTCCCCTAATCCTCTGCTAGTTGATCCAGTGATTGATCAAAATTCATATTTGGTCAACCCCGCTCTCTCTGGAAGTGTGTCTCATGAGTCCGTTCTCGACCAACCATTTTGTTGAGAAAATGGTAGACCTGACTCCACCTTTAGTTAACCATACCTTTCAGGTAGAGAGTTAACTCATACCGCTCAGGTTCTTTTGGTGTCTTCAATTTCAAATGAACTGGAGGGAAATCCTCTCGTTCCTGAGGTGCATGAGAATAGTTCTCCTATTCCCATAACTCAAGAGGTCATGTCTCACGTTCCTATGACAACCCCTCCGAGTAGTTTAGTCACTTCTTCTGATTGGATTCGAATAGCATGATATCTTCTTCCATCTTATGTGCCTTTCTAGATTATAGTACAAGCTTATAATATGGTCGTACCAAGCACAGTCATAGATGAGGGCGCATCGGTTAGTATTTTGTCCTCAACTGCTTGGCAAGCTTTAGGTTCTCCGCAACTTGTCCCCATCACCCAAACTCTGTTAAATTTTAACAGAGGAACCAGTCAACCATTAGGGATCATTCCAAAGTTTCCTATTACTTTGGGAGGAAAGACCGTCTATATAGACATGACAGTTGTCCAAGGCATGTTGGATTTTAATATACTCCTTGGCCGTGACTATGTTTATGTCATGGGGGCTCTTGTTTCTTCCCTCTTTTGAGTGATGTGTTTCCATGGGAAGGAAGCATTGTGATCATTGATCAGCTTGCATTCATTGGTAATTAATCAACTCCCAATCAACTATCATCCTAAATGGTTCTTATGTGCAAGTGGTATTTGACCCCTGTCACAGGTTAATTATGTGGCCACCTGTTCCATGCCCACATCTACTAATGATCTAGTAGGTGATGAAGTATCCCATGTATTGGGGGAATTGGAGCCTGATTTTTCCATTGGATCCCTGGACATGTATCCCTTCCATAATATTTTTATCACATATGATGAGAACCTCTTGGAAGCCATGGCCTATTTTTGTCTATGATCAAGGGTTCGCAGCAAATTTCCTTTACTTTTGTCAATCTCGTTAAAAAATGAAACACGATGTCATGAGCATGGTTCTTTTCCTGTGTCAAACTCATTAAAAAATTAAATAAATCCCCTTCCAATTCGAGTCTTTGATTAGATCTCGAAAAATCCTAGTCGATTCTTTCACTTGATATCTTAAGTAAACCTTCATTCCATACACCTGTTAGTAACCACTAGTCTACTTAGGTGAATGAAATGAGGCTTGGGGGGCATGTAACTCAAATTGAGTCATTATGTTGGGGGCATGAAAACTCATCTCAAACATCGTTTATGTTTGCTTCAAGCTTGTGTAAAAATGAAACCAAACCCAAGCATAGTTTGTTTTTGTTTCAAGATTATGTAAAAAGGAAACCAAATCCAAGTGTAGTTTTTTCTCATGTTTCAAGCTTGTGGAAAAATTAAACCATCTTCAAGTATACTTGAGCATACTTTCCCATGTTTCAAGCTTGTGTAAAAATGAAATCATTTCCCTTTTTAACTCTCATGATTTCCATTTTATCAACTTGTTTTTATATGAGCCTTGATTTTTCCCTTTCCATCGTCACCATCACTTTGGTCGATCATATGCTTTCACTTGGTTGTTTTACCCTTTCCTGAGGAACATATGTGATGAGTGGTCTTATTAGCCAACCTCTTGACCCTTACATGTTTTTATCAATTCCATCATCACCAGAACCAGTTGCTATCCTTTTATACCACTCATTACTCTAGGAGGATTCATCTTTAAGCTCTTTTCTGACTCTTGAAATATGAAAAGATTTTTGAGAACTTGTATTTTCAAACTCATAAAAGTAAATGAAAAGACGTCTACTCAGTATAAGTTTAACCATTTTCTGGATTGAGATAGACTATTGTACGAAAAAGGAATACCTTAGTCGAACATGGCTAAGCAGTTCTCTTGAATAGTGTTTTCTACCTTTTTGGGTTCAAGAGATGATCCACAAAAAGGGACCTTTGGAGTTTTCTTTTCGCTTCTTTTTCAAACTCTCTAAACATGAAAAAGATGTCGAATTTCACCTCTGTCGGACACGTAAAAATTAAACGACACATGACTTGTCACCATGACGAGACCGAGTTCCTCCTTCCTAGGGCTTGTAAAACTTACTAGGATGGATTCATCCGAAGGATGAAATTATATGGCAAGCATATGCTATCCCCTTCAAGCTTGTGATAAAAAATATATGGGGTACTTGCCAAAAATGGTGGGGGGGGAAGTAAAAGCGTTCATCTCTTCTATCATGTAAAGGAAACATGTCACTCTTGAACATGACACTCATCAGTTACTCATGTTAGGTTTGGAATATCCTCACTTGGTCACTTTCCTTCCTAGGTTTGGGGAATCCATTTTTCCCCTCATATACCATTCCGTCATCATGACCTCTGATCCTATGTTGAGTCAAATTATGTCAAACTCTGGAGACGTGTTGCCGATATGTTAAAGAGAAGTCCTATCCGTAGTTCTTTACCACCTATACATTGTCTAACTTTCTGCCACAGTCTTGGATCACACTTATCTTGTAAGTTTTAACCCCGTACAAAAATTACCTGCATATGAATTCTAAAAATAGAAAATAAACAATGGCGAGAGAATAACACATAAAACAAATATACACAGATATTTTCCCCTGGATCCCGAAACTGGGACTACCAGATTGATTTTTCCTTATTTCCCTTTCAATGTTACAATACCTATATATACATGCCAAAGCATCTATTAACCCTGGATTAGAACATAACCATAGTTCCCTTGACCGGATCTACAAACTACCATGGACCGAAAACCATCATGCCCAAAACCATGTGCGAAATCCATACTCAAAACCATAGGTAGGTCCGCCCACCTAATATAGGGTCCAAAAAAAATAACATTATTGGGGCTAGTAGTGGAAAGAATATAACACAACCCAACATTCACCCACTTGTTGTTGTCTTTCCACATGGGGCCACAAGAGAGATTAGTCATTTATCCAGTGCTGCAATGCCCATTGTTTCACTACACCAAGAGAACTTCTTAGAGCTCACATATTTTTTCAATGCATCTGTAGTATTCTTCAAAGTGTCCACCTTTACTAACAACACCTTTTTGTCTTCTACCATATCCCTCATAAAGTGATATTGAACATTAATGTGCTTTATCTTTAAATGATAAGCAGTTTTCTTTGCCAATAAAATTGCACTCTGGCTGTCACAGTCTATCCTTATAACTCATTGTACTAACCCCATACTTGAACACAATCTCTGCAACCGAACTACTTCCTTTCTTACATGAGTGGCTGCAATGTATTATACCTGAAAACTCACTTCACTATTGTCCAATGCTCCTTCCCTGGTTTTCACATAAACCTGCTCAATACTCCCATTGCATGTGCAATGTCTACTCTAGTATAGACCATTTCATACATCAAACTTACGACTTCACTTGCATAAGGAACACGGGACATGTACACTTCCTCTTCTTGTGTCTTGGGATATTGTTCAGTAGATAAATTTACACCTACAAGGATAGGAAGCTTCACCAATTTACTATCCTGCATATAAACCTCTGCAGTATTGTCTCGACATATTTCCTCTAGTTTAACCAGAGCTTCCTCTTTTCCCAATATCTCTTAATTTCCATGCCCAAAATATAGTTTGAAGCACCAAGATATTTCATGTCAAATTTGGAGGACAATTGGGTCTTCAAATCCTAGATAATTTCTTTGTCATTTCCAACTAGCAACATATCATCCATATACAAGACCAGATAAATAACACGGTCACCAATTAATTTAAAATACACATAGTGATCTACTTTTCTTCTGGCGAAGTCAAGTCCTCGTATAAATGTATCAAATTTTTTATACCACATCCTTGGTGACTGTTTTAACCGATACAAAGACTTTTTTAACTTACATACCAGTTCTTTTTTACCCTTCACTGCAAAGCCTTCAGGTTGCTTCATGTAGATATCTTCTTCCAGATCCCCCTAAAGAAATGTTGTCTTCACATCCATCTGTTCTACCTCAAAATCAAAAGCAACAGCAACAAATAAAAGTAATATAATAGAAGCTACCTTGACAACAAGAAAAAAAATATCACCAAAAACAATTCTCGGCACCTGGGAAGAACCATTTGCTACAAACTGAGCTTTGTATTTCTCCACATTTCCTTCTACATTCATCTTCTTCTTGAACACCCGTTTTCTGCCAATGGGTTTCCTTCCAGCTGGCAACTCCACCAGATCCCAAGCCTCATTTTTGTGCAAAGATGTCATTTCATCAACCATGGCCTCTTTCCAGAGTTTGTCATTCTCTGAATCTACTGCTTCCTTCACAGTTCTGGGATCATCATCAATAATAG
>APFE030280343.1:335846-386961 GCA_000404065.3 Pinus taeda | reverse complement strand
CTTGCAGAACCACTCTCTATGGGGAGTGAAGTGAAAGGATGCACCTGAGTCAATCAACCATGCCTCATGATCTACATGTATACTTGAAGAAGAATCCAAGTACACATCCCCACCTTCATCTGAGGTGGTTTTTACCTCTACAGAAGGAGCATCATCATATCCCTTTCCTTTCTCAGGAGACTTAGATTTACAGTCCCTTTTGTAGTGCCCTTCCTTTCCGCATTTCCAACACACCTTTACAGGTTTTCCTCGAGATTTATATCTCCCTCTAGATTTAGATCTCCCACTCGATGACTTATTTTTGTTTTTGTTCTGGGGTCGTCCTCGTACAAACAAGGCATCACCATTCTAGCTCTCCATATTTTTCTATCCTTCGTCAACAAGGCTGAGACTATTTCATCAAACTGCAAGGCAATTACATTGCTACCTATTGCAACAACCAGAACATCCCACGAATCTAGAAGCGAACACAAAAAACTGATGCACTTATCTTCATCTAAAATTTTAATCTCAACAGAGAATGACTAACTTACCATAGTATTAAATGCGTTCAGATGCTCTATCACCGAGTCTCCATCTTTCATCCTCAGGTTATACAACTTTTTCCATAGGAACAGTTTATTCACCAAAGACTTTGATTGGTACAAAGTCCCTAACTTGTCCCATAAAGCCTTCGTCATAGCTTCCCCTGATACATTCAGCAATACTGAACCTGAGACACACAATCGTATTGTGATTTTTGCCTTTCCATCTAACTTCTTCCATTCTTCATCGAACACTCACGTTGGTTTAGTACCTGGATCTACTACGATCCACTGATCTTTATCCACCAACAGATCCTCCATCTTGAGTTTCCACAACTCAAAACTCTGGCCATTATATTTCTCGATCTCTATCTTTCCACTACTCACCATCTTCTTTCACCACAAGAATCGATCTCGCAAATCTCCCATTGAACAGGGTATACCACAAGCTCGAGCGAAACCCCTCAGCAGCAAAGGCATCCCCTCGAAACCAAAACAGCTATGATACTAAATGTAGGTTTTAACCCAGTACAAAAATTACTTGCTTATGAATTCTAAAAATAGAAAATAAATAATGGCAAGAGCATAACACATCAAACAAATATACACAGATATTTTCCCCTGGATCCTAAAACCGAGACTACTAGATTGATTTTTCATTATTTTCCTTTCAATGTTACAATACCAATATATACATGTCGAAGCATCCATAAACCCTAATCCATTAACCCTGAATTAGAACATAACCATAGTTCCCTTGACCGGATCTACAAAACACCATGGACCAAAATCCATCGCACCCAAAACCATGTGTGAAATCCATGCATAAAACCATAGGTAGGTCCGCCCACCTAATATAGGGGCTAGTCGTGGAAAGAATATAACAGAACCCAACATATATACTCTACTACATCCCTCTTATTTCATGTCGATGATGTGGGATTCATTATGGCACGCCTTCAACGGAACACTTCCTGTCGACTTTAGCTTATTATCCAAGAAGATGATCTACAAACTCCCTTCCAGTCCCTTAGAGCTTGCATGCCTGAATGGCAAGTTCTTCGCATTCGATGGCAGGTTTACATCATTGACCTTTGATCAGATGATTCCACGGGTGTTTGACTTTAGTTTCACTATTCAAAATCATGGATTGTACTGATTGTACCTTGAGAACCATTTTCATCATTAGTGGTTCCTCTCGTGCCTGTTAACGGTTTACATCATTGACCGGTAATCAGGTAGTTTTCTATCATGTTTGACTTCGACACATCTATTCACATGTTAGAATTCGTACATTTATTGGGTCGAGATAGAGCGCAAGACCCTGGATTTTTTCTGATAAAATCCAGGTTGCATGGAGTTATGAGTCATTCATGATTGTACACATGTTTCCTATGGACAGATAGTTGCGGCCATACCAAGGATCTTTGTACATGACCCCTTTTATACAGATGGTTGCATCCATACTGTGGATTCATGTATTATTAGATGCATATTCTTGTATTGTTGGGCATGATCATCAGATCTATCAAATATGTATATGTATATGTATATGTTTGATTTGTAGGTATCCTAACGTTTTTGTTCTCATCCATGCACTGACTGGTAAAGCATATCAGCCATCACTCCTTGTTTTGTCTTCATGCTTTAGGGGGCATCTGTTACACAATATTTTTTCATATCTCTTGCTCACTTCCCATTCCATATCCCGAAGTTCCAAAACATTTACTACAGTTGAGCATATGCATCATGATATACAGACCAAATCCTCCCTAATGAATCAAAGGAAAACTACCCTGGATCTATTTTGGAGAAGGTTGCCTAAAAACCTAATTTTTGGCATCATCGTGTTTTGCTCCACAGCTTGCCCGTGCTGATATCAGGTTTCTCAGTTATACACTCATTCTTCTAGCATGATTTTTCATAGGAAAACTCGTGTTGAACCTCTTCTGGCAGGCTTTTCCAAACTAGAGGAGAAGCTTCGCTCACTAGAAACTTCGGGAACAGTGAGATGGATATTGGTTGTTGTTGATATGGTCGATCTCTCTCATTTGGGCCTCTTGATCTTCTCATCATGCACTTTCCCCTTTATATGTGGACCTTCCTCCCTCTTTTGTGGATCCCTAACTCCCTCTCCCTTGCTATAAATTCACTCCCTTCCATACCCAAATGGTTGGTCATTGACCGTTGCATCCCTATGCTGAGATTATGCTTACATGATACCCAATTTAGCTTGGAGAAGGAGTGCTTGAAGATTCTTTGCTTGGACTTAGGCATCCACCAAAAAGAGGGCTCCAACATCATGACATAGGTTGTATGCTTCCCTTTTTAGTTTCTTAATATATACATCCGATGTTCACTTTCCACAATTGTGTAAATGTTTAGGTTATTAGCTTCATGTTCCTTGATTTGTTAAGTAGTTTATGCTTGATGTATGCTATATATGCTCTCGTATCTTGCACATTACTTTGATCTTCCTTACAGGTATCCATACATGAAGAACAACTAAGGAAGGAGGCCTAGAGTGAAATATTCAAACCCATCTCTAAGGATCGAGCGATTAGCATGAGAATGAGGTAGGTTCCTCCTTCTTCCTACATTTGTCAAGCATTAGCCAGTAAAGTATGTATTAGATTGATTGGTTTGTTGATAGACCCACTCATTGGGCTAGAGGGATCGCTTTTGTCCCCAAAGGGAATTTTCCTTCACAGCAGTAGGGCACGAGCGTTCACCTTGTCTTGCAAATCAGACAACACAAATCATTAGTTCATCAAAAATGACCAAATATTATCATTTTTCAGTTCCATGTTGCATAATCAATCAATTATAAACCACCTTTTAACACCTAAACATTAATTTAGGCAATTTTCTAAAAATCATTATGAGACCCCCTTGTGGGACTTTATTCATAGGCATTCATAGGCCAACCTTTCTTCTTTTTTGCGGGTGCCATTTTCCAAGTTGGGTTGTCCCACCAATTCATCACATGGGCACCCCTGTCATGCAAACGACCTAGTGTGCTCAGAACGCAACACCCCCATGGGCTCACGAGTGCCCTGCCTTTATATGCGACTTCATCCTGCTAGGTAAATCAATCAACACAAATAAATAGTCAATTAAGCCAAAATATTATCATTTTTTAGTACCATGTTGCATAATCAATCAATTTTAAACTGGATTTGAACACTTAAACATTATTTTAGTCAATTTTCTAAAAATCATTATGAGAGCCCCTTGTGGGTACTTTATTCATGGGCAGATAATATGGGCTAATATTACTTCTTTTCTATAGGCTCTTCTTGCAAAGTTGGATTGACCCACCAACTCATGCGAACGTGCCGAGGGTGTCAGTGTTTGCCCTATCATGCAAATCAGAAAACACAAATCATTAGCTCATCAACGAAAACAAAATATTATCATTTCTTAGTACCATGTTGCATAACCAATCAATTATAAATCAGCTTTTAACACCTAAACATTAATTTAGTCATTTCTTAAAAAATCATTATGAGACCCCCTTATGAGAACTTTGTTCATCAAAAGTCATGGGTTGACCTTACTTTTTTTTTTGTGGGTGCCCCTTTCCAAGTCGGGTCAACCCACCGACTTATCACTCGGGCTCCCTTGTCTAGTGAGCGCCCTGGAGTGCCCATCATGCGATGTCCCCAAGCCCGCCCAGGCGCCTCGCCTTCATGTGGGTGTGCCCAGGACCCGAGCATTTACCCTGTTAAGTAAATCAGTCAAAACAAATCATTATCTCATCAATGGAAAAATAAAATAAAAAATTAAATTAAAATTAAAAATAAATAATAAAAAATGAAAAAATAAAAATAAAATAATAAAAAATAAAAAATAAAAATAAAAAAGAATAAAAAAGAAATCATTTTTTAGTACCACATTGCATAATCAATCAATTATAAATCGACTTTTAACACCTAAACATTAATTTAGTCAATTTTCTCAAAATCAATATGAGACCCCCTTGTGGGAACTCTATTCATGCGAAATCATGGGTCAACCTTATTTTTTTAAGGTTCCCCTTGCCAAGTCGCGTTGACCAACCAACTCGTCACATGATCACCCTTGTTGGGTGGCCGCACTGGCATGCCCATCATGTGATGCCCCCATGGGCCCCTAGCACCCCGCCTTCATGTGGGTGACCCAGGGTGCGGGTATTCACCTTGTTGTGCACGTCAGGTTATGACTTTTTCTGTTGATTTCTACACTCAAATGTCACCGTCCACCCAATTATTTGCACGTCTTGTTCTTTCTTATTTCGCACATCTTCCTGACCATCGTGTTGCCCAGTTCACCTATCGCCCAACTCGCCTAGTCCACCTAACTTTCCCAACTCGTCCACCCGAGCACACCCAAGAAGCGCACCCTTGACATGAACCTGATGCCCTTGGTTCACTTCACTCATTCGGTTTTCCCATCGTGTCACCCATCTTGCACACCCCATTTTCCCATGGGCGTCAGGTGCACTACCTTTGTATGTGTGTGCCTAGGGTGCTCGCCTCCATGTTGTGCACGTGACACCCCCATGATCGCACTTCATTTCATGCTTAGGTTTTTCACCACTTTGAGTGGGCATGGGAAGTCAGGGTCTGAAATTACTTCTTTTGTGCATACACCACTTTCGAAGTCGCACCAAACCACCAACTCATCGTACGAGCACCCCGGCATGCCCAGCACGGGATGCCCCCATGGGTGCCACACGCCCTAGGTGCAATCGTTCGGCCTTCCATGCAAATCAATCAACACAAATCATTATCTTATCAATGAAAAAAAATACGATCATTTGTTAGTACCATGCTACATAATCAAACAATTATATATTGACTTTTAACACCCAAACATTAATTTAGTCAATTTTCTAAAAGTCATTATGAGACCCCCTAGTGAGAACTTTGTTCATGGGCAGTCATGGGTTGCCCTTACTTTTTTTGTGCGGGAACCCCTTTCAAAATCGGGTCGACCCACCAAATCATTGTACAAGTGCCCTGGCGTGCCCAGCACATAATTCCCCCATGGGCGCCTGGGCGCTCCACCTTCATGTAAGCACACCCAAGGTGTGGGCGTTCGCCCTGTCATGCACGTCAAGCTATGACGTTTCCCGTCAGTTTCTTCTCTCATATGTCATTGTTCACCCGACCACTCGCACATATTGTCCTTACTTATTTTTCACATCTGCCTGGTCATCATGTCACTTGGTTAACATGTCACCCAACTCGTGTCGTACATCTACTGAACGGACCAAAATTAAAATTGGAAATTATGGTATAAACAAAAATGAGCTTCTCTTTGTTTTAAGAATAATTTGATCTATGTTATCGCTCCAGGAAACTCTCCTAGGTTGCAGCTCGAAGATGCCTGGTAACATATAATCTTCAATATTGTTCTCTGAACTATTGGAATGAATGATGGTTTGGATCAAGTCAGATAACCATTTAAACTCTATTCTCACTCGATACATGCATGAACACCCTCAACAATACAAGGCTTTAGACTACTAATGCTCAACAATTTATAGATTCAATGGATAGATGGAGAATAGTGACTGTACCAGCAGATGCATACATAAAAATATATGAATGGCCAACTACATGAGGTAAATGAAACTTGCACATCTAGTTTATCAATGCAGAGATAAGATGACAGTTATCTGGCATTAGACACAGTAGAAAACATGAATAACCTATACAATTGCAAACATAGAACAACAAGGAAAAGGGGAATTGAACATATAACGGTAAAAGAAGCTTTTATTTGTTAGAATGAAGATGAGAAGCTTGAAGGAGTAGAGTCTCAACAATCTCCAGAAGTTGAACCCATATTACATTTTTCTTTCATATATTTATAGCTCTTTACAATGCTCTCGAGCCTTCTAAGGCTCGAGAGGTCTTAATCTATCCCTGTGTCTCTTCAAAAACTTTGATGCCCTGACTAGGCAAGCATGGCTCCAAGCTTCCTTCTTCTAACAGAAGAATAACCACACTCAGGTAGTTTGATGCACTATCTGGGAGCTCTCTCGTGCCGGAGATGCCCCATAATTGGTTATGTTGTTTTTTGGTTGAGAATTGTCTGCTCCATGATGTTTCTGTTTGTTTTGGACTGATTCTATTTCAGGCTGTGTTGTGTTGTTGATGCTCCATGATCATTCTCGGCCTCTGTCTCCCGACAGTTATTTCCTGGCCTCTGTTTTGTGATAGAATGGATCTTCGGGCCTCTGTTATCCCTTTAACTGTGAACAATTATTGCTTTCTTTTTAAAATAAAAAACGGTGTAAGTTGTGGGAAATCTCGCCCATCACTGTTCTTCCGGACTTCAAAAGTCCTTAAACATGGCATATTTCTCAACCAATCTGCCCTCTGGGTCGCTATCGCAAGTTGCTAGTGGCCTATTTCCTGTTATTTGCTTTATATTCTAAAAAATACAAAAATCGTGAAAATCGTATGAAAATACATGAAAATGGCTTATGGCGAACCTAAAAATATTATAAATTTTCATTCTTGAACCCTTTCGGGTCCGAGCCTTATCGCATTGGCGCCGCTCCTTGGTTCCCTCTGTATTTCATTAAATAACGAAATACGTGAAAATGCATTGAAAATGGCTTTGGCACGAACCTCAAATATTACATATTTCCCTTCCCGAACCCTTTCGGGTCTGGGTCTTATCGCATATTGCAAACCAAGCTTCCCTTTGTATTTCGTTATACAACGAAAATACACAAAAATGCATTGAAAACGGATTACCCGCGAACCTCAAATATTATGAAATATCCTGTATATAACCGTCGGGTCCGGTTATCGCATCGCACATATACCTGTGCATAGGCCCCACCCCTTGGTGTTGTTCCGCTTCGATACGGCAATGTGACTTGTCGCAATCGCATATCGCCCAAGCCAGAGGTCTTTCATATAACGCGGTGTATGTCCTCGCCGATTGTGATCCTGTGACACAATGTGGGCCATCGATCTGCGCACACTTGATCGATGGTCCACATCGCATCGTTGATTGCCATTGCTCTGCGCACTTACTCCGCCTGCTTCCTCCTCCGATTGCAACCCACCGATCCGATCATCAAAGATCGCTGATCAGGGGTGTCCTCCGCCCAACTTTAAGTTGTCCTCTCTGCTCGGTCGATTGTGATTTGCAACTTAGATCTGGACCGTTGATCAGCCAAATCTAATGGCAGCTATGCATTACTTAGTTTAAGTCTCCACTATGTGGTTTTTTTACTGGTTTAATGTGTTTTAGCCTCCCGATAGTGTTTTTCTGCCCTTCCAAGGGATCTTGGCATGCGATGGTTTTGACTTTGAATGATCTTAACAAGATTTTGAAGACTTTAAAGAGAATATTTGGATCCATTTTTGGGCCATTTGCCAACAAGGTTAACACTGGATCCTTCTGGAGATGAAATCCTCCCTGTGAGGTTTCAATAATCACAGGACAATGCCTTTCCTGAAAAAACAAAATCAAATATTCTTCCTAGTGTTCCATTGGGCATGGAGTCTACTTTGTAATGAAAATAAAAACTGGAAAAATCATATTTACAATAACAAGGTTTTAAAGCCTTAAATGCAATAAAGTTTAAAGAACAACCCATTTACTGGGCTACCAAAAGTAGCTCCTCCTTCCAGACTGTGCAGAATCAATGTATTGTTCTATTGAATTTGAGAAATGACAAACGGACCTGTCCATAAGGAGTCAAACTTGCCATGATTACCTTTCTTTTCCTTAAATGCATCCCATTTAAGCATCCATTCATTAACTTGGAAATTGTCCAGTTTTGCCTTCATGTCAAAGGTTTCTTTGATTTTCTTTTGACGAGCTTTTGACTTCTCAACCAACTACTCTCTAATATGTTGTAGTTCAACCAAGTTATTCATTCTTCTTACCATGTCATTCTCTTCATCTTGTTCTTCTTTCAAGAATTTATCCACAGGGAGAATCAGCTAGATAGGTAAAACAGCATCAGTGCCATAAACCAGTTTAAATGGATAATTCCCTATGGACTTTTTGATGGTAACTCTGTCAGCCCATAGCGCAAACTTCAACTTGGTATCCCAGCTCTTTTTGTTGTCCTCTAACAGTTTTTTGTTTACCCTTACCAGACTCTTGTTAGATGATTCTGCTAGGTCGTTGCCTTGAGGATAATATGAGGTAGAATGCACTACTTGAAAGCCAATGGATTCAATCATGTCCACCAATTATTTTGCCTTGAAAGTTGTTGCATTATCAGTGACTAGTTTGGTTAGGCAACCAAATCTAGTGAAAATATTCTCATTCAAGAACTTTATGACAACTTGATGACTGGAATTCTTAGTGGGTATAGCCTCAATCCACTTAGTGAAATAATCAGTGGCTACTAAGATCCATTTGTGTTGGCCGCTGGAATGTGGGTTGATCTCACCTATAAAGTCCAAGCCCCACTACAGGAAGGGACCATTGACATGTACTGGCTTCAAGGGCAGAGATTTTAGCTATTGTCTTCCTACAAACCTCTGACACTTGTCAAAAGATTTCACAAAAGAAAACACATCAGAGAACAGAGTAGGCCAATAATACCCAGCCCTCAGGATTTTGTGGGTTGTGTTTTTCCTATAATGATGCCCTCCACAGATGCTAGAATGGAACTGGTGTATGACTTCCACAGATTTTTCTTTATCTAGACATCTCAAGAGGATTCCTGATGGGTCTTACCAATAAAGCAGATTATTATTTATGAAGAATTTGGTTGATCTGAGTTTAATGGCCCAGGCTTGACTTGAACTAAGCCCTGGAGGGACTTCTAGCTTCTGCAAAAAATGAACTATGCTAGAATACCATTCATAGCTGACTAGATTTTCAGCCAAAGACTGATTCTGCTTTTTCTCTTCTACTACTCCCTCTATCTGCTCATCATCTGAATCTATACCCATGCAATTTATGTCTAACAAGCTGCAATTTTCTTCATCCATAAGTTTAGTCAAGCCCTGGCCCTTGACAAGATTAGTGGGCTTCACCTCTATCTTAAAATCTATGAATTTTGCAATCCATTTAGCTCTCTTTCCATCGATATATGGTTGAGTTAAGACATCTTACCTAGGAAGGATTGAATGTCCCTTTTTGACCTTGGGATGGACAATGCCTGAATTGCTTGAACCCTCGCTGGATCAATCTTCACACCTTCAACAGAAACAATATGTCCCAAAAGTTTGCCTTCTTCTATAGAAAACTGTGACTTCTTTGGGTTCACCGAAATTCCAAACTGTCTGCGATTTAGGAAGACCTTCTTCAAATGCTACAAATGGTCTTTGTGACTGCTGGAGAAGATTGTTATGTCATCAAGATATATAAGGACAAACTTGTCCTTCTCTCCCTTAAAGGAAATGTCCATGGCCATCTGAAAAGTAGCCCCAGCATTCATCAGTCTGAAAGGCATATTGGAGTACATGAAAGTGCCCCAAGGAGTAGTGAGGGCAGCCTTTTCCTAATCTTATGGATGTACAGCAACCTGATTGTAACCTGAAAATCCATCTAAGAAAGACATGACTCTAGCCCCTGAAACTCTTTGTAGCAAGTGTTCCATCTTAGGCAGGGGGTAGTTATCTTTTTTAGAGCACTTTTTTAGATTTCTGAATTCAACACAAAGCCTAATTTCTACATTTTTCTTTCTTACTACCACAAGGTTTGCTATCCAGTTTGAATACCTTAGGGGAACTATGATTTTGGCATCCAACAGCTTCTTGATTTCTTTCTCAATCAAAGGCAATAAGAGAGGGCTGGTAGGTCTTAATTTCTTCTTAAAAGGGATGGTGTTCTTTTCCAGTGGAATCTTATGCTGAATGATGTTTGTGTCATAGGTTTTAAGATCACTATATTCCTAGGCAAAAATATCAGCGAAATGCTTCATGAGGGTGCAATACTTGGAATTCTGGGCAGAAGACAGATGAGTGGACAGATTTATGTATTTCGGGTGGGTCAGGCTCCCTATATTGTGTTTACGAACAATAGACCCATTTTCTATTTTGGTAGGTTTATAAGGCACATCGTTATGATCGAACAGCTTCTCTAGAGGCACTAATCCCTTTGGTATATGATTACTAGGCAACTGGACAATTTTGCCTTGCCCAATCTCGTTTTTTAGCTTGGACTAGTTGCATTCTTCCATGGTTTAATTTTCTTGGTCGATGTGCGTTTCAGAAAATTCCTCAACGACTTGCAAAAACCTGTTAATTTCATCGTCGTCTTCAAAAAAATTCCAGTATTTGACATTGTCAGGCAAAGACAGTCTATATTTCACCTAAACTTCATATGTCAATTTAGGAGGCAAAGGAGGAATAAACATGCTAGCAGACACAGTAAGGGAGTCGGCACGCTGGTTTTTCATTCTCAGAATGTAAGAAATGCTGAAATTATTAAAAGAATCCTTGAGCCTCCATACCTCATCTCTATATGCTTTCAGCCTTGGATTCTTTGCTTGGAAATTTTTATTGACCCGCTGAATGATGATGTCTGCATCTCCAAACACTTTCAGGCCTTTGATGCCCATTTCTTTAGCTGCGCTTAAGCCCAAAATCAAGGCTTCGTACTCTGCTATGTTGTTTGTAACCTGAAATGTTAATTTGAAAGATAAATGAATGTATTCTTGTGTTGGGGACACAAGGACTAAACCTGCCCCTGCAGCTTCCTTATAGCAAGTCCCATAAAAGAACATGTCCCAAATCTATTGGCCTTCTTCCTCAGCAATCTGGCAACCTGGTTTTTTAAGTTGCATGGAGGCCAACTAGGATTCTTCAATATGAAGAATACAGGCTCCAAGATCAATGTCAACAACATAGATGGGATGATTAGTGGGATTCCTTTCATCGTTGATGGTATAAGCTAACGGAGTTTCTTTGTATAATCTCCTGCTCTCACCTCCGAAAACTGGGACAATAGCATAGGACAGATCATTTTGTAATGATCCACCTAATCTCTTGATGCAACCTCTGGAAAGTAACATGCCAAACTTAGGGGGTACATCTGCTACGACAATATCCATCATCATGCTTTTCATGGGCAACTGAGACAAAGTGATGGCTAGGTCCTTGATTAATCCCAAACATTTCACTTTTCTAGAGTCAAAAGAAAACAGGTCATGATAAGGCTTGGTAACGTCAAGACCCAACTCATCCATGACAGCTTTGGGCATTAGATTATGGCTAGCTCCAATGTCCAGAAGGCAGTTGTGAAGGATTTTACCATGAATAGTCAAAGAGACATAGAATGATGGGGAGCTGTCTTCACAATTTTTAACCATTGGGCTGAGAATAACAGTTGGCTTGTCATCTTGTAGATTTACATAGTCAGTGGAGGCTTGGATGGCTTTAGGCTCAAGGGCCTCGAGGATGGATCTTTTGAAGGACTCATTCTTCACTAGTTTAATCAGAGGCATAGGTATTCTTAGCTTCTGAATTTCTGATTGAAAATTGAAAGGAGAGGGAGACTTGTCAAGACCTCTTACCTCATGAGCTGGAGCTTTGAGGATGATAGGATCAACTACTGGTCGCTTCTGCTTATTAGCTTGTTGTACTACAAGGAAAGCAGCTCTTTGAATAGGAATTTCCTTGGCATTATTCATCTTTGACCTTAGATTATATCTTTGCTGATCTGCAGTTTGCAAAACAGCTTCACCATCCCATTTTTGGTTAATCTGGTCATTGACTAATGACTTTTCATAGGCAGCTAAGGTAAAAAATGAGGCATTTCCTTTATCTTCTAGGAAATGGATCTCATCATCTTATTCAAACTGCTCTTCTTCCATGACTACGTTCTACAAAGGGGTCTTCACCCTTTGGTCTTCATTGGCATCTTTTCTTTTTTGCAAAATATGCAACTGCTCATTAGCTCTTCTATATGGATTTGGATTTGGATTTCTAGGAGAAAAGGTGTTAGGAGCTCTTCCTTTCCCAGGGTGCTACTCAACCTTTAATTTGGAGATTTCAGAGGCTAATGAATCTATCATTTTGGCCATTTTATTTATCTTGGGATCTGAGGATGATGAAGACTCGCCCCTCTGTCTTCTTCTATCAACATTTCCCTTGAGCTTCTCTGCAGCCATGATGTTTGATTCCACTTCCAAGGCTGCATCCTGCATATCAGCCAAAGTAGCACATCGCCTCTCCCTCAACAGTAGACAGAAGTCAGAATCAAAAGCACTGGCATAGATGAGTTTAGCAGAGGTAGTAGTAGGTTTTACTTCAACTGGTATCTTGTTGTACATATGGTTAAACCTCTTATTAAAATCAGAGAGAAACTCACCATTTTCCCTCTTTAAGTTCCCAAACTCAGTGTGGTAGTAGAGGAGATCTTTCTTATCCCCCTAATGCTTTAGGAATGCATCATCTAAAGCCTCAATATCTGCTATAGATCTTGGGGTCAATTCTCTGAACCATTTTATAGCCTCTCCATCTAGGCTTTGGACAAAGACTCTCATCCACACATCATCTTCACTAATGTCCAAGTTATCAGCATAGCTATAGAATGACTCAAGATGTTTTTCAACTGTAACACCTTCAATCCCAGTGAACTTAGGCCTATATTTCTGATATTCTCTAGTGGGCATGGCATTCAAAGGAGTGGGTAGTATTAGAGGTCCATACCTAGCAGCTATGATTTTTTCCATTTTGGTGGGTGCTTGTGGTCCTGCCCTAGTTGTGGTGGCTATAAGAGTACTGGAAGTTTGAATGATAGAGGGCTGAGGAGTGACTGACAAGACTAAAGGAGTATGATGGATAGGACGTGAGGTTTCCTTTAGGCTTAAAACAAAAGGAGAACCTAAAGAATAAGGAGATTTATGAATCTTTGAGAGTTTTTCTTCACTGCTAGTATTAGATGCTATACTCTCAACATGTATTTGTTCTATTGCAGGATTTTCTTGAAGATATATAGAAGATTGTTTAGGTTTACCTGAACTTGATGTTCCTTTCTGCAATACCTTTCTTTCTTTGATGATTTTTTCAAGGTTAGATACTGGTTCAGCTTGTGATTTCTAAGGATTTCTCCAAGTATGCCTCACAAACTGAGCCAAAACTATGAAGTGGAGTCGCCAAGAGGTTCGTCCTTCAGTAGAGTCGCCAGATAGATGATTACAACCAAAAAAGTTCCTAAACTTTGTCTATCATCAAAGCTGGATTTGTTTTGTTTCCTAGGGAAGCTGAGCTTCAGTTTCCTCTCCCCGGTAACGGTGCCAATTATGTTATCACTCCAGGAAACTCTCCTAGGTTGCTGCTCGGAGATGCCTAGTAACATATAATCTTCAATATTGTTCTCTGAACTATTGGAATGAATGATGGTTTGGACCAAGTCAAATAACCATTTCAACTCTATTCTCACTCAAGACATGCATGAACACCCTCAACAATACAAGGCTTTAGACTACTAATGCTCAATAGTTTATAGATTCAATGGATAGATGGAGAATATTGACTGTACCAGAAGATGCATAAATAAACATATATGAATGGCCAGCTATAGGAAGTAAATGAAACTTGCAGATCTAGTTTATCAATGCAAAGATAATATGACAGTTATCTGGCATTAGACACAGTAGAAAACATGAATAACCTATTCAATTGCAAGCATAGAACAACATGGAAAAGGGGAATTGAACATATAACAGTAAAAGAAGCTTGTATTTGTTAGAATGAAGATGAGAAGCTTGAAGAAGCAGATTCTCAACAATCTCCAGAAGTGGAACCCCTATTACATTTTTCTTTCAGATATTTATAGCTCTTTACAATGCTCTCAAGCCTTCTGAGGTTCGAGAGGTCTTAATCTATCCCTGTGTCTCTTCAACAACTTTGATGCCCTGATTAGGCAAGCATGGCTCCAAGTTTCCTTCTTCTGACAGAAGAGTAACCACACTCAAGTAGTTTGATGCGTTGTCTGGGAGCTCTCTCACGCCAGAGATGCCCCATAATCGGTTCTGTTGTTTTTTGGCTAAGCGTTGTCTACTCCATGATGTTTATGTTTGTTTTGGACAAGCTGCGCTATTGATGCTTCATGGCCGATTCTATTTCGGGCTGTGTTGCGTTGTTGATGCCCCATGATCATTCTCGACCTCTATCTCCCGGCAGTTATTTCCCGGCATCTGTTTTGTGATAGAATGGGTCTTCAAGCCTCTGTTATCCCTTTAATTATGGACAATGATTGTTTTATATTTAAAACAGAAAACGCTGCAACTTGTGAGAAATCCTTCCCATCACTATTCTTCCAGACTTCAAAAGTCCTTAAACATGGCCTATTTCTCAATTGGGTCCGCCCTCTGGGTCACTATCACAAGTCGCTAGTGGCCTAGTTCCTGTGTATTTGCTTTGTATTCTAAAAAATACAAAAACCGTGAAAATCATATGAAAATACATGAAAATGCCTTATGGCGGACCTGAAAATATTATAAATTTTCATTCCCGAACCCTTTCGGGTCCGGGCCTTATCGCATCGACGCCGCTCCTTGGTTCCCTTTGTATTTCGTTAAATAAAAAAATACGTGAAAATGGCTTTGGCGCGGACCTCAAATATTATATATTTCCCTTCCCATACCCTTTCGAGTCCGGGTCTTATCGCATATCCCAAACCAAGCTTCCCTTTGTATTTTATTATACAATGAAAATACACAAAAATGCATTGAAAAATGCTTACCCACAGACCTCAAATATTATGAAATATCATGTATATAACCGTCGGGCCGGTTATTGCATCGCACATATACCTGTGCATAGGCCCCGCCCCTTGGTGTTGTTCCGATGCGATACGGCGATGCAACTTGTCACAATCGCATATCGCCCAAGCAGAGGGCTTTCATATAACACGACGTATGTCCCCGCCGATTGCGATCCTACGATGCAATGTGTGTCGTTGATCTGTGCGCGCTTGATCGAGTGTCCACATCGCATCGTTGATTGCCATTGCTCTATGCACCTACTCTGCCTGCTTCCCCACCAATTGCGACCCGCCGAACCGATCATCGGAGATCGCTGATCAGGGGTGTCCTCTGCCCAACTTTAAGTCATCCTCTTTACTCATCCAATTGCGATTTGTCACTTAGATCTGGGTTGTTGATCGGCCAAATCTAACAGCAGTTGTGCATTGCTCATTTTAAGCCTCTGCTATGTGGTTTTTTATTGTTTTAATGTGTTTTAGACTACCAATAGTGTTTTCCTGCCCTTCCAAGGGCTCTTGGTATGCGATGGTTTTGAATTTGAATGATCTTAAGAATATTTTCAAGACTTTAAAGAGCATATTTGGATCCATTTTTGGGCCATTTTCCACCAAGGTTAACATTCTCTACTAAACAAGGCCAACCATGTGGAGGTGGAAGCTCATATGCCAACCCAACCCCCCCCCCCGCCGCCCGCCCCTCTCTCACTTTACTCTCAATTCCTTGATAACCAATATATCTACTATAATATATTTGAAATAAATACAGTAACATTCAAAATAAAAAATAGGAAAATAAAAATTTAAGGTGAATGAAATAGTACAAACCAACTAAAAACATATAAATACCTACCTCGTACTTTTCAACGTTTTGATATCATTATTGTTTTTCTTCATCAAACTCATCATTTGTATCATCTAGTTCAGAATTCATCTTCAAATGATTCGTCATATCAATATCATCATCATCTTCTATATCATCATTTGGAACATGCTCTTCTACATTTGGTTCAACTTCTTCAAGTTCTTTGTCCCTCGCAACATCAATATCATCTAGTTCATCCAAATTAACATTGTCTTGATTAATATATATTCCTTGAAATTCATAGATGTCTTCATCTGACACTGCATGAACCCCCTACTCCTCTACATCATCTTCTTCTTCAATTTCATCTTCTTTCACTACATTATACTTTACCGTCCTTCCTCTGGGATCATATCTAACAACATATGACCAACCCGCTTTACATGGAATGTCTACGTAAAATACCTATTCACATTGGCTTGGAAGAACATATGACTCTATTCATGGCTCAATATTCCTTGTATCAACAAGGGTAAATCCATTAGCATGCTCAATAACATTTCTATCAAGGTCACATTCATGGATTCATAGCCTAAACCATTTGATATTGAACACAACTATTTTGAAGGATTCAAAATCACACTCAAGTATATCATGCATATACCATAGTATTAATTTCTAGACACTTATGGATGTCTGTCACCTCTAGAGGAAACATTTATAACTTTAAATACTGCATTTATCCACTATCAAAAAAATTCATCCTTTCATCCAACCTTTTGATGCAAAATTTGCGGCCATCGCACCACATTTTGTTGTGGTGTTTCAATTGCAATATGTCAAACACATAAAAAATGAATTTTCAATTGACAAACATATTTATACTTGCAAATTTTTCAAATTACGAAAAAGAAAACACCATATTCATCAATATAATTGTAAAAAAAACTAAGTAGTATGGGTGAATATGATTACCTCGTATTCTTTTAAACCATATGCTAAATCAATTTCCCTCTATGTAAGATTGGTATCGCCACTATGTTGAGTTTCTTTGACAAATGTAGACACACCATACCATGATAACCTACCATTATTAGCTTGTTTTCATCGTTCAATCCATACCTTCATTCAATCAAGAGTGTTTGCAGTGCATAAATGTATTACATCCCACTCTTGATCGGTTGTATTAAAATAAAACAATTCACATATATATAATTAGTTACCATGTTATACCTTCATAATAATGGGTTATGCAGGAAGACTAAAAATTAAATAAGTATGATATACATAAAAACATCAAATGTGCTATAAATCTCCACTATCTACTTACATATTACTTTCCTCATTCTACCTTTCCCAATAGGTGCTCCCCTTCAAATTTGTTCATGGATTTGACATCCCAAATGTGATCTAATACATTAATACTTTTTCCTATTACAAGACTATATTGACTTATATAAACCATGGTGATATAGCATATAACTCTCAGGACATTCTCTTTGTATGACCAAAGCCTTTAGTGATTTCAAGTGACTCTCAAACATCCATATTGATATTGTGTGTACATGTCCATGCTTTCATTCTCATTGACTTGGTGTATGAGGTAGTGTTCTTGTGTATTGAAAAATGTCAGAGGTAGATAATTTTGCATTTCATGCTATACGAGTAATTTGTTTCCTCTGATACTTTATGTCTTCTTTATCGATTTCTTTAGATGACATCCATCTTAGGGTATTTTTTAAGGATTTACTATTTTTCCTATATATAGTATTGTAGACGACTATTCTAGTTTGAAAATTCATACATATAGAATGTAAGCAAATATTCATTAAAAAAACATGTAATTTTCTATTACAATTAGTAATTTTTTGGCGAATATTGACATCCATTTTATCATATAAATGTAAAAAATAGGTGAATTTTTAATGAGATTGATGAATATTTTTTCATAAAATGTCTAGAAAATAGCCCATTTGTGAAATTTCGCCCCTAAAATTTTCCCTAAACCATATACAAATGAAGAAATCAAATCACAGCTTTCAGCAAAAAAGGTATATAGTACATGACGACAAGTAAAACACATGCAATCAAAAATATGTGACGCAACAATTTAATGAACAAATTACATTTTGCACATAAATCTCCACTTATGTCATGTATTTTCCAATATCATATATAACTTGTTTGACATTATTTTAAAAGTTTTGTGGGAGAGATAGAGGCAGAACATATTGTAACAAAAATAACGATCAATCGTTATTTTTTCCAAAATTAGTAGAAAAAACACTAATTAACAAGATGTTTCACCAATGTATAAATATATAGACCAAAATCATTACCTTAATGAACATATACCAATCATGAGTTTTTACCCCACCTAATTCACCTTTCTTTTTTAGGATATTCTTTATGTTTGAAGAAAATCTAGTTAGAAATTTAATTTTTTCACTAACCACTTTAACATCCTTGTTGTGTTTCTCTATCAATAACCATGGAAGGGAGCTTATATTTGGTCGTCTCCATCGCTATTTGAATGAGTCACACTTTGAAATGCATGGTTGGTCTCCTTAATGTCATTACAAATCTTGACAATTTTTTCTTTATCTCTTCTTCCATCTAAGATTTTCCATAATGTTTCTATTACATTCTTCTCAATGTGCATTGTATCAAACAAATGAACAATTTCGAGGTGCTCATGGAAGGGGAGTCTAATGAATTGCTTCAAATAAATTTTCATTCCTCGTGGAAGTGCCTTGTTATTAATGCCTTGATGTGAATCACAGTTAAAGATATTATAACAACAATATAACCTATAAATTAGTACAGTGAAGAAAATGTCATAAAATATAAAATAATCCAAACATATCATGTATATTTATACATAGACAATTCAATCCATACCTTGAGAGACTCTATTATATTGCAACTTCCATGCATGAGGTGTCATTCTCCATGGTCTTAATCCAATCTCTTCATTCCCATTGAAAATTTGTTTTCTGGTACTTCGGTACTTATGGTTCTTAGAAAGGAAGTGCTTATACTCATCAAACACCTCCTTTCCTAAGCTTCTTAAACGATGAGATTTCATCTTAGGACCACAAACTAGATAAGAAAATTTACCCTTTGTTTGAAGACCTAAAAAGATGGAATAATTTTTATATCAGTTATTTAATTATGTAGAATGAAGGTCGAACTATTTAAAAAACATAGATGAAATGAACTTCATAACATTAAACACTATTAAAGTGCAGGGTAATGTTATAACATACCATAGAAATGTATTAGCCCTGGGGCATCGTGAATTGTCCATACAAGCATTGCATTGAATTCAAATTTCCTTTATGCATCAACTAGCCTAGAGATATCATACATAGTAACATCGTTCCATAATTCCACTAACTCATTGATACGAGGCTCGACATATGCATTCATATCTTTGACATAGTACTTACCTAATTGATTAAACATACAATACATAATTACTACATATATTAGTAAATAAAAAAAAAAAGTGTAAAACATAATTATAAGGCATAATTGAACATATATGTGTAAAAAAAAATAATATAGGACATAATTTTGAAACAAACAAGACAAATGAGATGTTATTGTTTAAAAAAAAAAAAATTAAGAAAATTAATTCCTAGAACAATCATTGTCAACATTATGTACTCCCTCTTTATTGACTTCCACAGAAGAATTTTATTGTTGATAACAAAATGGGGCCACACTGAGTAAATATATTTGGGCTCTCCAAATGGATTGACATTGTCAACGACTAATGAAAGCCTAAGATTACGAGGTTCTCTTTTTAACTCTGGCCACTTTTCCTCTATATTCCTAAATGCATACCCATCTACAGGAATTCGAAAAACACAGTCTTCACTTCTATTCATTGCATGGTAATCCATAAGTTATGTTATGCATTTGCACCTGAACAATTGTCACAGATGTGGAATTATGTGAATATAACGAAGAACCTTGCGAAGCACCTTTTTTGTTACTTTATCGGTTTGATATCTACTCTCATCACATTTTGGGCATTTTTCTTTCGACGCATGTACTTTATAATAGAGAACATCATAATTATGGCATGCATAAATGGCTTGATACTCCACTCCAGTATCTTTCATAATGGCATGTAAGTTTCAGTACGTAAGAGGTAAAACATTTGATGGCGATAACAGAAATTCACTTAAAAATCTACAACATTAAAAAAAAGTAGTACTAGTTAATGTAATAAACAATATTAATCATACATATTGCATGCAAATGTTACAAATTAATTAAATGATTATCAATGTATTAACATTAAAAATAGAGGAAAAATAATTGCTTTATCATGTATAAAGTACAAAATTGTTGGGTGTGGAGCATGATTATTTAGAGGTCTTTGTTTCAGTTGGATGTATACCCCAAGAAGTTTGTAAACCCCTCCATGCAGGGGGATGCGGGGGGGACTTGTCCCCCCCGCGGGGGTCCGGGTGGGCTAATCCCCCCCAGCTGGGGGGTCTGGGGGCTAGCGGTCCCCCGACGATGGTTTCGAGGGTAGCGCCCCCGAAGCTAAAAACAGATGTAAAATTGCCTTGTAAAAGTATAGTAATTTCTAGTCAATCTGGGCCATTCATCAGGCGGATGATCTGACAGTAGAACTTATGTTTAGTTTAGGGTTTTTTTCCCTAGAAGGCAACCCCTCTCTATGTATGAGGGAATTGTATTGAGGGTGTGTAATAGATGTGTATTCTCCGAGCAAGAAACAGAGAGGTGAGACTATGAGAGAAAACAGAGGATATTACAGTGGATCTGTTGTAGGTTGTGTCTCTTCATTTTACTAGATAATAAAAAGGAAGGACTGGTTGTTCCAGGTGGACGTAGCCCAAATTGGGTGAACTATGTAAATCTGTGTCTCTCTGGTTTTATGCGTTTTCTGTGTTTATATTTATGCAATATTATATGTGTTCCATTGCTCTGTAATATATAATTTTCTAACAAAAATCTCACAAAATATATTACATGCCTTAGGAGTTGTGTCACACTTGTCTTTTACAAACCATTCATCACCTTTAAGTTTACCAGCAACAATATAGCAGAGAGAAAAGATGTTTCTAAGATTTAAAAAAGATGTTTAATTTCCCTTTAAAGTACAGGCATATCAAAAGCACAGTCATCATATTGGTTTCCATCATCATCCATTCCAACATTATTAAATGTCTCCTAGATCAATATATTTGTCCCATCTTCTTAAACTATGTTATTATCATCATTATCTTCTTCCATTGGATCATTAGCTTGATCCTCAATATTAATCTCTCCATGTTCTTGAACAAATGCTTGTAATACAACCACCTAATCCTCATCAAGCAATGCTCTAGGGGGGGCATACTATACAATTACAATCAATAAAGTATTATTAGTATATATAGAAAATATTTAAACTTTGATATAACAATTGTTTACAAATATAATATATAAGGAAAACAAAGGCAACAAAGATAAAGAGAAATACATCTTAGATGAGACCAAGAAACAAAGACAACAAATCAAGGATGATGCTTGTGCAATTTTTCAAGGTATTTAAGAATATGTTGAAAAAATATAAGAATGATGTTACTTTTATTAACATGTAGGATGTGAGACACTTTCTAAGATATATAGTCACAACCATAATAAAACACATATTATCTTATTTTTCATTCATCATCATAATGTCATATTATTTCTTAAGTTCACTTAGAGACCAGAGGTTTTAAGAGGATGGGTGAGCAACCATGAGCTTGGGTGAGAGAAAGAAACAAATGCATCAAATCAATGTGATCATGAAGCTTGTGTAATTTAGCAAGATGTTTAATATTATGTTGAAAAAATTTAGGAACAATCAACATATGTGAGTTGTAAGAATGTGTCTAACACATATTCTAATGATATGTAAGAGCATTTAATACAGAGAAGTGCACCAGAACTAACTCTAGTGATGTGCAAAGGTGTGACACATATAGGGGTGAACATACTTAAAAGCGACACCTGCAACTATAAGAAGACATGAAAATGACACTTGCACATGCAAACGACTTTGAAATCAACACATGTCAGAGTGAAGATAACATGAAAATGAGACTTGTTAAAGTGAAAGCAAGCCAAAACGACAGTCGTGAATGTGAAAGTGACACTTGTGAAAGCAAAATTGTGCAAAAGACAACAGTTGACAAAAATCACCAAAATAGAAGTGCAAACGCAAACAAAGTGATGGAGGTTGTCAACAAAAGTGCACACTGACTGTTGACTTGAGTTGAACATTACACAAGTACTGTCTTGATGGACAGCGCTATGCTTGTTTAAGATTTCATAAAGGAAGTGTGGTTTTTTCTTTAGGAAAGTGTAGGGAACCCATTAGAGACATTTTTTATAGGAAATATTTATTTACAAGGCAAGACGTCAAATATATCTCCTTATACACAAAATGGGGTATTCTTTACTTTTTACTACTTATTTGATTTGACCAAAATGTCAAAAACTCACTCCTTTGTACTTAGTCATAAGTGAATGTTATAGAATTAAAACATTGCACCTACTTCAAAGAAAATTAAAAATGGAATTGTATACCTTGCATGACTAATAATAAGTAAGATAAATTTGGAAAAAATAACCATTAATGAGTTACCAAACATTTCATTAATATACCCTTCTACTAGAACTATCATATATTTGATATTAGTTCAATTAGTTTTCTCACAATTTAGAACAAATAAGACCCTTTAGGCTTATCACAAAAAAAAAGACTTTATATAGGTAATTCTTCACTATATATCACTAGAGCTTAAAAATTTCATTGTCACCTAAAACAGTTTGAAAAGCCAAGTGTTACAGGTCATTTTTTCACACCCAATTAAATGTCTTAAAACAAGATCAATCATCATCCTTTAACACTTTGTTTTCATCCTTTGTAAGGCCTAGAACATATTCTCTCCAAAAAGTCTAATAATTACGGGTTAATTAGCTTAAAATCCTAATATTTTGACCTATCTTATTTTCCCCTTGAGTAAGTTGCACTGTTGTAGGTTGTACAATTAAGAAATTGCACTGACAAGTGTATGTTTCCTTCGCTGCAGGTGGGATGGCCTCTAGAATTCGGTAAAAATTAAAAGTATTTTTGAATCTTCTCTTTCTAGAAGATTCCAAGGTGGTTTTAACTATCTAATATTGATTAATATCTCTAAATACTACTTTTAGTTCTTCTCTATTATCCCTAGATATTATCTTCCTTCATATGTGGATTTAAATCCTAGATTGGTAAATCCCAAACCACCTTATTTACCCTGTAAATTTATTGCCTCCTATAGAATCTAGGTTGGCTTTTGGAGACTCTTAGTTATGCCCTTATGTTTTTTCTTTGTGTCTAAGGATCCATTATCCATCCATGCACCTGAGTTGTGATTTAAGGCTTGCTTTGTGACGAAGGAAGGACATGATAGCTGGGAGACATCTACAAGGTCAAGATCTGTAAAGGGTTGTAATACCAAAAGTGCCTTGTTTTCCTATATTTATGTATTATTGATGCATATTTATTGCAATGCCTTCTTGACTCATTGTTTAGATATGTTAGCACATGTTATTTGTGTGTTGTAGCTCTCTTACTTGTTTTAGTTGTTTTGCGGGTTCCATTTATAGAATTTAGAGTTGGAGCAAGGAGAAGAGGAGAACTTGCATTGGACTTCCTCCATGTTCTAATTTCTCTGATGAAAGCATAAGTCCTTTTGTATCTGTTGTTTCTAGATCAATCCACTAGATATAGGGATTTCATTTCTATCCGCAAAAAGAGAATTTTTTTTCAAACAACTTGGCAACTCCACTTGGGAACAAGATGTTCCTTTAGTGGCTTCCTTTGTCTAATATTTTTATTCTTTTCAAATCAACTCGATTTGACTTGTTCATGCAGTAATTTGTCTTAGGAAAGTATAATTTTGAGCTTGGTAGGGTTTTCGTTTTTCCTTTTAGACAAAAGTAGCCCCAACGCACTTTCTAGTCTAATAAGGAGTGACCCAATGCACTTGTCTCTCTATGTAAGTATGATGACTCACAGTAGTTTTCATGTATAGCCTGTGATGGTTCCTGTAGGATGCAAAATTTGAATTGTTATCCCTTTCTCTGAGATTTTTTCTATTGCAGTGTTTTTCCTAAGTCTCTGAACTGGTCACTACTCAAAGGTTTTTTTCAATTTCTTAACAATTTTTTAGCGTTTTTTCTTACATTTTTGCAAAAAAATCCCCCCCTAATACCTAAATTGTGTATGAGTGTTAATCGAATTTGAGCGTCATCTCTTTTTATCTCTAGACTTCTCACCCAATTTCAGTTTGAATCCCTTGTTAATGAAATCTCAGATTACATTTGATTTCATTGGGAATTTCATTTACTTACACTTGATTGGTTCTTTCATTGCATTAGTGAAGGAAGATATTGTTGTTCATAAGTAGTCTTGTTATATCGTTCTTCCGTTGATTTGGAATCATCTTGTGTTTGTTTTGAAGAATTCTCTTGCATATATTACATTTACATAGTTAGAATTCTCATTTTCACAATAGGAAAGGAAATTGTGCATAGATTACATTTGCATAATTTTAGGATAATTGTGCATAGAATACATTGCATGGTTTGGCATCTTTAGGGCTTTCAAATTTTGAATTGGAATAGTGAAATTGAAGATCTTGTTTTGGGAATTATTTTTATGTTTTGCATTATTGTTTGAAATTCCTTCCCTTCTTTTGATAGGTCTTCATTGACTGAAAAGAGTTATTTCTCATACTACTTGCATTGTAGGAGTTCAGGTGAATGTGTTTCATTTTGCGCTTGAAATTCAAACTTAATTGAAGATAAAATTTAAAAATTATTCAATTAAATTAAGGAGAATTTGGAACATTAATGACACACATAGTGGTCTAGGATAGAGACATGTTCTAACATTGTTAAATGCAGGAGCTATTGTTACTTGTTTGTGTTACATTTAGTAATCGGTATTCCTCTTACGTAAGTATATAGGGTCTTTCTCCTTGTACCCTCGGGTATATCGGATCGTGCTCCACGTATGAAAAGTATATGAGAATATTTCCTATCATACAACACACATTAGATAACACTACCACATATTGTGCTTCCACATACCTCGAGTATATGAAAAGTCCCCAAGGTTGAAAACCTAACATAGGTAACCGAGTCGTCCACCTTGTTAATTTTGATACACCGAACACAACATTCGGGGAAATGCATGCATGTAAAGGAAATAGTATTCTGCAGTTCACAGGGACTTAGTAATCCCTTCTTCCTAGTTACCCCTTTTATATTATTTTTGTTTTTGTTCTAAAATCAATTAATCAATTGTGAAACAACATACTCGGTGTTCGTGAGACATTCAATTCTCACTTTATTCCTTATTGGATATTAGGTTGAACCTAATGGAAATAGTTCTCGAGTCTACCATTCAAGGAAACCTCTCTGACAGGAATATTGCTCCTTTTCCTTCTTTTGGAAATATTGGTGCTCCTTATATGGCTACGTTTTCACTTCCTAGATTCACCATAGGTTTACCAATATGGTTGTTTTCAACCTCCTTGGCTCCAAATGTCTCGGTTGTTTCACAACTAAGTCCCACAACTAAATAAAATCAACCTCAATTTGATCCTCACATTGACCCTTTTCCTTCTTCGTCAGTTATTTCTTCCTCCCCTTCTTCCTCTTTTCGTAGCAAAAGTCTTGATACTAGTAGCCAGGAATCCAAGAAGAAGAAGAAGAAGTAAAATCAGCGGGGGAACAACCAAGAAACCATTTCTATGAATCCAACTAATGTTAAGAAACTTTCCAACAATGCTCGTAAAGTAAAATTCCCTCAAAATATTTGTAAGGGTGACCACCTTCTTAGAGATTGCCTTGGTATTCCATAGGTATTAGAAATGTGGTTCACAAGCTCACATGATCCCTTGTCATCAGCCTATGGAGATCATGTTAGTGATGAACCACTAATAATTGATAATAATGTTCACATGAAAAATGGTAAAGTCAAGTTTCCCTATAGTTTATGTCAAGGGAATCATCCAATTCACATTTTCCCTTGTTTTGATGACACCTCTAAACTGTTGGAAACCCTTTTATTCTCAACAGAAGCTTCCAATTAGCTACCGAAAGATTTCCTTGAACCCTCCAGTAGTTAATGAAGTAATTGACTTGGATCCATCTTAAGACAATCTCATTCTCTTTGAATGTGAATCCCATGAGTTTGTTCCCAACCAACCATTGGTTGAGGAAATGGTTAACTCGATTCTACCTTCAGTAAAGCATACCACTCAGGTTCTTATTTCTTCTGATTCTACTGAAGAAGAGGGAATTTTTCCTATCGTCATGGAACCCCCTCCAAGTAATGAGTTCATTTCCTTTTATTGGAATCAATTGATAGAACCTTGTCTCCCTTATTACATGCCCTTCCAAATCAGGGTGAAGGCTTGTGATAAATTACATATATCACATTTTTATGGATGAGGGATATTTTGTTAGCATTATATCCTTGTCTGCTTGGAAATCTATAGGTTCTCCACAACTTTTGTCTGCTCCTCTAAAGTTGTCGGATTTTAATAGAAGAACTAGTCAACCTTTAGGGATGCTTCCTCAGTTTCTTGTTACCTTGGAAGAAAAAAATGTATGTATTAATGTTATGGTAGCCATGGGCCCTTTGGATTTCAATTTTCTCTTGGGGTAATACTATGTTTATGCCATGAACATTGTTTCCTCCACACTCTTTCGAATGATGTGTTTCCCACGTGATGGAAAAATTGTGACTATCAACCAGTTTTCATTCTTTGGTCTTGATTTTACTGCCAATCATCTAACTTCCCTAAATCTTCCAAATATGCAAGATTTATCTCCCCCACCACAAGTTAATTATGTGACAACATGTCCCATGCATGTATCTACTGGTGAAGATGATCATTTTACTATTTTCTCAACTTCTTTTGACCTAGACCTAGTGGGTGATTTGGTAAATCATTTACTAGGGAGAGCATGATATTTCCATTGGATCCTTTGATTCCTTCCAAAGCATTGTTCTTCCATCTTATGAGAACCTTTTGGAAGCCATCACCTCCTGTAGGTCATGATAAAGGCACCCTTGAGCATAGTTCATTTTCTTTTGTAAAGCATGTTAAAAAATGAAACAAGGCACCCCTTGAGAAAAGTTTTTTTACTATGTTGAGCTCATTAAAAAAGGAAACAAATCATCTCCCATTGATTAGACTCTTTGACTATGATCTCAATTTTGATCTCATAGATGTTAGCTTCATTTCATCCACCCATAATCTTCTTCCTTCCTTCCTGTTGAAAATATTTATATTAGTAACCAACAATCTATTTTGGGTCCATGAGAAGAGTTTTTGAATGAAATGAAGTTGGGGGTTCATGCCTCTACCCTTATTTTGGGGGCATAAACCAATTCTAAGCATAGTTTCTACATGTTTCAAGCTTGTGTAAAATTGAAACCAATTCCAAACATAGTTTCCACATGCTTCAAGCTTGTGTAGAAATGAAATCATCTTCAAGTATTCTTACGCATAATTTTTCTTTGTTTCAAGCTTGTATAAAAATGTAACCTAACCCATAATTTATCTCTCATGATTGCCATTTTTTATTAGCTTGTTTCTGCCAGATGAGCCTTGGTTTTCTCATTCCATCATTACCATCTACTTGGTCAATCATACGATTTCACTTGGCTTTTTACCCTTCCCTGGGGAACCGTTGCGATGAGTGGTCTTATTAGCTTGCCTCTTGATCTCTATATGTTTTGAGTAGTTCCATCATGATCGAAACCAGTTTCTACACTTTATACCACTCGTTCCTCCAAGAAGAGTTCATCTTTAAGCTCTTTTCAAACTCCCAAAACATGAAAATGTTGTTGAGCATTTGCCTTTTCAAACTTGTTAAAGTAAATGAAAAGATGTATGCCCAATATAAGTTTAAATATTTTCTGGGCTGGATAGAATATTTATGAATAAGGAATACTTTAGTAGAAAATGGCTAAAAGGTTCTCCTAGGTATTATTTTATTCCTTTTCAGACCCACGAGACAAATTTACGAAAAGGAACATCTTGGAGTTATCTTTTTCGTCTCCTTTTCAAACTCTCTAAACATGAAAAAGAAGTTGAGTTACACCTTCCCTGGACTCGTAAAACTATTAAACAGCATTGGAATCATTAAGCATTACGAGACCAAACCACTCCTCCTTGAGGTTCGTTAAAAATACTCATAAGGATTCATCCAAAGGATGAACTTATAGATGAAGCATGTGTTATCCTCCTTAAGATTGTCAAAAATAAATAGGTATTAACCATAAACGGTTGGGAAATTAGGAAAACGGGGCATTATAGCTATTAATGGAAGTGAGTTGCTCTTGAGCATGACACTCTTTCGCTTCATCTTTGTGACTGCTTTGGGTTGGGGAATCGACTTGCCTCTCTGTTAATCACACCTTAATAAAATCATTCATGATGGGTCATTGATTCAATGTTTTCAACTCCATATCAGTGTCATCGATATGTTCAATAAAAATTCCACCCTTAGTTGACATCTACTACAATACCCTTAAGCCTTACTTCATGTTTGTCACTCCTAAACCAACTCTACATCATTACTTTTTGTCTCAAATCTTGATACATGTTTCATGTCGTTGATGGGGGATACATCAAGGCCCTCTTGTGACGGGTCGCTTCTTGTCGACATCAATACATTACCTAGGAAGTTGACTTAGAAACTCCCTTAAGTGCCTTGGAGCTTTCATACCTCAATGGCAAGTTTCCTCACTTTTAGCGACAGGTTGTCATCATTTGCCTTCGACCGAAAATTTTTATGTGGTGTTCGACTTAAGCTCATTCATTCACATCACAAAGATTTTATTGTAGTACCTTGAGAGCCATTATCATTATCGGTGGTTTCTCTCACGTTTGTTAACAGCTTACATCATTTGTCGGTAATCAGATTGTGTCTACCATGTTTGAATCCAACACATTTATTCACATGGTTAGAATCATACTATCGAGTGACAAGGTAGAAGACCTTGGATCTAGTTTCATCCATCTAGGTTGTGATCTCAGGATTCATACAAGATCACAAAGTATGATGGCTATGATCATTCAGAAAGTTATTCAAGCATAGGTCCACCATCTATCATTAGTGGATGTGACTTTGATTATTGTACATGTAAATTGGCTTATACATTGAGTATGGGTATGCCCACCTTAGCAATGATATTGTGATGATAATGTATTATAATAGATGATGATCCCAACCAATCTATTCTTGATCCAGATTTGTCACATGGTTAAGCACTTCAGTCCTCAACCACCGCTTCTAAATTTTTACTTTAGGGGAAATCTATCACAGGTCATTTTGTCACACCCAATCAAATGGCCTAAAAACTAGATCAATCGTCATCCTTTAACACTTTGCTTTCATCCCCTGCAAAGCCTAGAACATATTCTCTCCAAAAATTCCAATAATTTTGGGTTAATTAGCTTAAAATCCTAATTTTTGGACCCACCTCACTTTCCCTTTGAGAAACTTGCACTATTGTAGGTTGTATAATTGAGCAACAGCACTGACCACCGCATGTTTCCTTTGCTACAAGTGTGATGGCCTCTAGAATTCAATAAAAATAAAAATAATTTTGATTCTTCTCTTTCCATAAGCTTCCAAGGTGGTTTTAACTATTTACTATTGATTAATATCTTAAACTCCTACTCTTGAGGTCTTATCTCTTATCCCTAGAGATTATCTTCCTTCATATGTGCATCTAAGTCGTAGATTGGTAAATCCCAAACACCCTATTTACCTTATAAATTTATTGCAACCCATGGATTCTGGGTTGGCTTTTGGAGACTCTTAGTTATGCCCTCATGTTGTTGCTTTGCGCCTAAGGATCCATTATCCATCCATGCACTTGAGTTTTGATTGAAGGCTTGCTTTGTGACAAAGGAAGGACATGATAGTTGGGAGACATCTACAAGGTCAAGATCTGTAAAGTGTTGTAATCTCTCCTACAATCATTAATACTAAAAATGTTTTTTTTCCTATACTTATGTCTTATTGATGCATATGTATTATAATGCCTACTTGACTCATTGTTTATAGATGTTAGTACATGTTATTTGTATGTTGTAGTTCTCTTGCTTGTTTTAGTTGTTTTGCAAGTTCCATTTATAGAATTTGGAGCTAGAGCTAAAGTTTACAAGCATGGAGAAGAGGAGAACATGCATTGGACTCTGGGTAGCTTTTTCCTCCATGTTCTAATTTATCTAAGGAAAGCATAAGTCATTTTTCTCTGTTGTTTCTAGATCAAGCCACTAGATCTAGGGAGTTCACTTCTATTTGCAGAAGATAATTTTCCATCAATCACCAAGTGCAAAGCTTGTGTCTCATATTTTTCCCTTAAAAAATGAGAAAGAGTTGTTTAATGAGCGAAATAGATTGTGGTTATGAACATAACATTTTAATAAATTGTAGTTTATAAATTTAAACCGTTTAAAAAATAAAGTAATTTATTTTTTTGATATCTTTTTCATAAAAAATGGTTTTTCTTCATTATCAAGTTACCTAAATTAATAAAATTGACTCCTTTTATCTTTATTCAATCATCTTTCTCTATAATAATTTTATTTTTTATCAAATTTGTATCTAATTAATTTGTAATGATATTTATATTTTATTATTTTTATAAAAATTTATTATTTTTCTTATAAAATTTATTATTTTTTCTTATAAAATTTATTACAATAATTATTATAATTATTTTCTTCTTTCCTATAAAAATGTATTCATTATGTCCATCTTTTATATTATATGCATAATATACTTTAAAAACTTGTTAATAATGCTCCATAAAAACTCATTATTAACCTCTCAAACCTCTAGGTCCTAATCAACCCCCTAAACATACATTCACCCCCCAACATCTTAGCCCTATTCCCCTAAGCCCTTAAAACCCTAAGCCCTAAGCCCTTAACCCCTAACCCCAAAAGCCTTAAACAATAACCCCTTATCCCTAAGGCCATAAAGTAATTAACCCCTAACTTGACCTAACCCCTTAATCGACCTTAACGAAAATAATCAAATAATATTTCTAGTCCATATCAAGATGACAACATAGGTAAAACACTTCCCAAAAGAATATTATAAAATACATTTACAATAGAAAGACAATACAAAGACATACAATCTAAAATACAATAAGCATATAAACATTAACAAAAACAATCTATAATACAAATACATATAATGAATAACTTACTAATGGATGATATTCATGTCCGCCTTCAGCGCATCCATAGTCTCTACAATGTTTTTTAGCTGATTTTATTAGAATTATCCTTGGCCTCAAGCCCTTGCAATTTCTACAAGGGAAATAACATATTCGATCCTAAGAAGCCCCCAATGTTGATCTCATGTATCCTTAGTCTCCTTGAGGAATATTATGTGACATTTTTTGTCGCCAAACTTTCAGTGATGATTTTTTTCAAAAATTAACCTCAAAACAATCACAGCTAATCTATATAGCAACTATGTCAAAATTAGGGTATATATATAGCAACTATGTCAAAGTTATATGATGTTCGCGCGCGCGCGCGCGCGTGTGTGTGTGTGTGTGTGTGCATTTATATTTATTTATTTATTTATATTAGTTATTAATATATTATTGATATTAATATTAATATATATTAATAATACTATATATAATTAGTTAAACTCAACGTACAGTGATCCTATAGTGGATGGTTTCAACAGAAAAAACCATTAAATGGTGGAATTGAATGTTATGCAACGGTTAATTGTCATTTGTCAGATATTGGACAACACATTTTCATAAAGCATCATATATTCAATGGTAAGAGAACTCTCGTCGGATATTCGACCACTGTCAAGATTTATAAAACAAAAAACAAAATATGCATTTAACTTTGGACGCTTTTTATGATTTTATTAGTTCCATTGTATTCTTCCCTCAGAATTTCCATCTGAATATAATAGTGGGTTTATATCTTTTTTTGTTTACCCACTAAATTCCAATTATATATTTCCCATTGGGAAATTTCATGAGTATAAATTCTTTTAAGGTATTTGTGTAGTTATTTTTTCTATTCATCTTTCTTTGTAACTCCTTCAAATATATGTGGTCCATTAAGTATATATGGTTCATCAATCTTCATACTTTAATTATTGAAGCAAAATTGACATGAATCTTTGTTCTAGTAATTCTTATTTGAATTTTTGTATTCAACACATCAATTTATGAATGACATTTTTTTAACACTTGGTTCCTTCTTTTCATATATCTTAGTTATTTAAACTCACTTGATATTGAGCATTCACTTATGATCACTTTACTACCCCTTTTGTTGAAATTAATTTAAACATGTTCTTATGGATAATCCTTTTTTGAATAAAACAACACATGTTTGTGGATTATTATTTGTGTTTTTTAAGAATCATAAATTTTATAGTTTCTAGTTACTGCGGAACAACAAATAAAAATACTTTGGTTGTTTTATCAATTTTGACCATTTTTCATCAGGTACATGTGTGTAAAAAAATGCACCCCAAAAACCATCATATATGCAACTATTGTTTTGTACCAAGTTGACGTTATTTCTTTTGAAGCCATATTCATATTTGAGTTCGTAGGACATTCATTCAAAGTGTATTCTACCATGTGAACCACATCAACACAAAGTTATCTACCAAGTTGCTTTGCTTTCATCATACTTAGCATCTTAATGACTATAATATTTTTTTTGCAGCTCAATTCTAAAGGGGTATTAACATTAGTGAACTCTCTTCTAATGCCATTAAATTTTCAAAAAAATAAACTTATTTGAATTATACTCTGCCCTTTATTTAATTTGAGAGTGAGAATATTTTGATGGCCTTGTTTTTCCACCATTTCCTTGAAATGAATAAAATGTATAAAAACTTTGCATTTCTCCTTTAAAAAATATAACTAATTTGTCCTTGAGTAATTAACAATAATTCAAAGAAATAATTTGTCTTACTAAGTGATAAAGTATCCATGGTCACACAAATATAAGTGAAAGTATCCATGGTCACACAAATATTAGAATGAACTAAACAAGATCAAACTTAGCTTTCCATGAGTCAATAGAAAAATTTTCCCTATGACACCTTCATAGAATGTAAGATTGATAAATCTCATCACATTATTCAATTTATGTGATACCCCCTCTTCATAGTGATTAGATTCATAAAATTTAAATGCCCAATCTATGATGATGGAGTTTTATACTAAATGTTTCTATTTGTTTCAAGCTTTTAGACTCAAATATAAAGTGAGCTAAAATTCTATCTATTATCATTTCTCTTTTAACTACAATCATGCTTTTTTAAATTGTTCATGATTAAAAAATAATAATAATAATAAATTACATTGTAATTCTATGCCATATGCGTCTTTGTTGATACTTAGTAGAGTTTCATGAGTTATAGTTTGTTTTCTCATTAAATGCAAGAATGACAAAAATTACATTTCCTAAAGAGTTGACATAAAAATGGTGAACCATTTTCTTGAGATGTTATATGAGTTGAACATTTCAAATTAATATACCTCGAATCTTCTTCAATATGAACCATGAGACTATAAAATAACCTATTTTCCTTCCTTGTCCATCTATTATTATGTGTGCATATTTTTTTTCTTAAAACAATAGTATCTCTCATAGTGCCAAAATTTCGTGTAACAATAGCACTAAATGGAATGGGATATTCGTCTTCCTCATCATATTAATCCAACTCTCCCTCTTCTTCAAGAAAGCACATCCTCTCTTCCTCTTGAGTTGGAGAAAAATTTATTGTTGATATTGGTGATTATGGTACCAAATCATAAATGTCTACTGCTAATGATGTCCTTTATTACTATATTTGTCTCTAGATTTCATTTTAGTTTCAAATGAATTTTCAATTCCTTCATTTGTGCTTTACTTGTTTCTTTAATGGGTAATAACAATACACTTAGATTACCAATGTTCATTGTCGTGAGGTCTCTAAAAATATCGATGCTTGTGGAAACAATTTTAAATTTAGGTACTAAACTCTATAATTTCATATCAATCTTCTTTCACTTCTCTCTTCATCAAGAAATCTTATCTGAGCCGCCAAATATTACATTGGTGTGATGATTCATTAACCAATTTAACCTCCTTAATTTTGGCATTTTGAAACATTCTTCTTAAAGTTTGATAATAGTTATTCCCTTCTGAAAATGTTTTTGCAACACTAATTTTTGGATAATTAGCTCCGTCAATCATTATCTATTAACAAAAATACTTCACTGCCTAATTTTTCAACTTGATTTTTTGTTATTGTCATCTTTTAATTTGTTGAGTTTTTTCACAATTGATTTTTTATTCGCATTGATTACAAGATCCCATAAATCCATTTAAATGAAATTCAACTTAATTCAACTAATTTGATCAATGTTATTAATACCATTGAAGCTGGAATGGTTAGATGGTTTCAATTTGATGAAGAAAAAAAAATCATTTTTTATACTAGGTTGTGCCTAGGCCAGGGCTAGCCCACATGTTGGATGGAAGAACAATCCAACATGGTTTCTATGTTATTTTAAGGTTCCTCTCAGTGTTAGTATCCATCAAATTCAATGTTATATTCTTACATAGTCATCCTTACTTTGAAGACATCTTTGCATAATTAAAGGCATTCTAGGATTAGCACATTTTAAGATTTTTTGTGAAATGCCATTTTCTAGTATTTTTTTTGAGTAAGTATAAATACTTTTTGAAAAATGAGTTTTCAACTATGTCATCCTTTAAAATATATTTCCAACGATGTAATCATTTTTCAAATGGATTCTAGATATATTCATTACACCCTCCAAAAGGTAGTGATTTGTTAATCCATGCAATTTTTTTGTTGCAAGGCTTCTAGAAGAAAAACAAGGAGAACCAGCATAACCTCTATGTTGGGTTTAACTTGATTGGTTGGGAGGAATAATTATTATCCTCCCCAACCAAGTTCAATTTGTGCAAGTGACATGTTGAGCTCTTAATGATTGTATTGTTGTAATGGCCTTGGGCCCTATATTTAAAAAGTCTCTAGCTTCTAACAAATTTGGTTTACCCTAGGTACTATCCTCAAAATGAGAAGAAGTATCTAGTGGGTTTACTAGAAATGTGTATTCCATAGTTATTGAATAATTAATAGATAAAAACCTATGTATGAAGCGCTAATAGATTTTGGGCATTATGCCCTCAACAATACTCAATTTGACCATATAATTCTCTAATCGATTTTTATGCTTCTTGAGAACTAGCATATTGTCACTATTTTCACTTTGGACTAGCTATCGTATATCAAAATCTTGGATAAGTCATAAATAATTACCATTGATGTACTAAGGTCATTTATAGGATACATCGATCCTAATATATGAAAATATAACATATAACAGATACATAATATGATTAATGATATTTAATATACTTAATGAATATTTAGTAATATTGTATGGTTAAATATTCATGGCTCCTGCAAGTCATTCCTCTCTTGTTAGCAAATGTCCAAAAACGGCATTGTTATTGGCAACTGCACAGGCTCCAACTCTCACAACCTCTCCTCCACAGCCCAGTCCCTATGGGTGCTACATCATAGAGGAGAATCCAAAAGAAGCAAGCATTTTGATCAAGTCCTCCAGCGTGTTTTAGGCTCAACTCCAGAAGTTTGACTCCTCTACAAGTTCTTTTTAGTCATGTTTCTCATGCTTTCTATCAGTTTGGTTCATTTTGGCACTACAGAACCTCCGCCAAGGGTGGTCAAACTTGTGGCCTATAGTCACTACAAAAATTGTGTCTCTTTATATGATATGTAAAAACCTCAAACTAATTGTTCATGCTATTGTCTTTGGTTTCCCCTCTCATGGGCAGAGGAATTTTTTAGTCACCATCTTTAGTTTCCCCTCCCGAGAGCAAACATTACAAAGTGTGACGTGCCTAGATCCCCACGGCCTTCAGACTGTATGCTATGTGCATTACATTGTTAATATGATGCGAATACCTGTGTATGGTTAAAATGAAAAGGAAAAACAATGAATATATATTAGATATGTTTGAAAGGAGGCAAATTGTTATGAAACCAGCTCACAAAAAGATAGAAAAGATAGATCAACAACTTAAAAATCAGCCTCTTTGAGGGGGAAACCTCCTTTACATTACACAAATGAACAATTCTTGGATGATACAAATGACAAGGCACCCTTTCTATATATAGGAGTCTAAGGGGTCATAATATAATCAGAGCCGACATGACAATAATAATGTAAGGGCACAACAATAAAAATAGTGAGCTTCTATGGGGCATAATAATAACAATATGGGCACTACATGGGCACAACAATATAATAATAGGGTTTCACTAATAAAAATAAGGGGTTACACTAATAGTATAGGGAGTTAACATGCCCCTATCCTTCAAAAAGTTTTGTCCTCAACACTTGAGTAGTTCTGAATGCTTCTGTATAAAATTCCCGTCCTCCCATGTGGAATCTTCAGCGGGTAAGTTCTTCCACTTAATGATATACTCTTAAATTAATCGATTTTGTAGTTGTTGGGTTCTTGTTTCCGTGACTGCTTCAGGTTCCAATATGATTTTTCCATCCTCTTCAAGTTCTAACAATATTGTTTGAACTGGGCATTTCTCACCTATAACCTTATCTAAGCATGAAACATGGAAAACTGGGTGCACTCAGAAAGATGCGGGAAGATCCAATTTGTATGCCATAGTACCAATATTTTGTAACACCTTGTACAGACCATAATTCTTTGGAGATAATTTATTATCCTTCTTAGCTTACTTGAGGGACATTTGTTTGTATGGTTGTAGTCGTAGAAATATCTAGTCACCTACATCAAAACTTATTTCGCTGCAATGTTGATATGCATGTTGTTTCATTCTATTCTACGGAAAATTGAGGTTATCATTTAAGAGTTTGAGAACTTGTTGATGCTCAATGTGATCCTCCACTACTTGAACCTTAGAATTTTCATTTAAAGATGATGTGATGGACAATGTATGATATCCATAAAGTTCCATAAATGGGGTCATTTTTGCTGCAGTATGGAAGGAAGTGTTATACCACCATTCAACCAAGTAAACCACTTGACCCATTGTGTTTGTTTATCAAATACAAAGCAACGAAGATATCCTTCCAAACATTTGTTCACTATCACAGTTTTCCCATCAAATTCAGGATGATAAGATGAGCTATGAGCTAACTAAGTACCCAAATATTCCACCTTTTGTACTCCAAGGAAACAATTGGAACTTTTTGCATATAATTGTTTCTCCTCCAATAGTTTGAGCACCATGTCAACATGTTGAACATGATCCTTCCAAGACTTGATGTAGATTAGTATATTATACAAAAGTACTAACACAAATTTTTTAAGTAAGGGTTTGAAAATGGAACTCATCAAACCTTGAAATGTAGAAGGTGCATTGGTAAGGCCAAAAGGCATGACCAAAAATTCAGAATGACCCTCATGATTTCTAAATGTTGTTTTTGGAATGTATTCAATCTTCATTCTGATTTGATGATATCATGAACGAAGATCCAACTTGGTGAAGTAAATTGCTCCATGTAATTCATCCAACAATTCATCAATGACAGGAATGGGAAATTTATCTTTAATAGTAATCTTGTTGAGCTCCCTATAATTTGGAAACATGTGCCATGATCCATCCTTCTTGTGTACAAATACCACTGGAGCAGGGAAAGAACTTTGACTAGTCTGAGTTATACCAACCTCTAGCATTTATACAACGATGCGTTCAATTTCACTCTTTTGGGCATATGAATATTTGTAAGGCCTGATGTTTGGGGGAACACTTCCTAGAATCAAATGAATAGCATCATCACGATCATGAATAGGTGGGAGGCATTTAGGAGTCTCAAATACCTTGGAATGATAGTCCAGAACTTTTTGGAGATCTATAGAAATAGATGATTTCAATGTGGGTACCTCTAGTGAACATAATTATGCAATTTTGCCCTGTTTTTCTTTATTTAGAAGATTTTTCATCCTGTTATAGCTTATTATCTTTCCTGGTTTCCCTGCGATACCCCTAAATTCAACCTCCTTTCCTTCCCAAAAAAAATTCAAGAAAAGTTCTTGAAAATTAAAATCTATCGTACCAAAAGATTGTAGCCATTGAACTCCTAGTACAACATTCGCACCACCCATTGGAATGGAAATCATTGGACTATTCAAGACATATTATCCCATGGATAGCTTGATATTATGGCACTTTCCAGAGAAATTTATAGTTCCTCCATTTGCAACCATTACTTGACACTCTCGTGCTGGATATAGGAAGCAATTCAATTCCTTGGCTATCTTACAATGAATAAAATTATGGGTACTACCTAAATGAATTAACATTGTTACATTTTTCTTCTTGATATGCCCTTCTATCTTGAGAGTTTGAGTGGTAATTCCTGTCAATGCATTACAAGATATGGTCAGATTCATTTCTTCTTTCTCTGGGATGGTTCCTGGTATATATCCTCTTCTTTTGACGTTTCTTGCTCCTTTTCTTGCTCCTCTTCCCCATCTATATAAATTAATTTCTTTGTAGCACACTTATGACCTTTAGTGTATTTTCTATCACAATTGCAACAAAGCCCTTTTTCTCTCTTTTCTTCCAATTGTTGTGGTCTCAATCTTGTAGGTGGTGAAAGGCTAGGAGCAACAACACTTCCATCTTTATTGTTATGAGTGGTAAGCTTCCTTATTGCCATAATTTTGCTTTCATTTTTTCTTGCAAACTTGTATGCCTTCTCCAATGTATCAGGTTCCAAAGGTGAACATCATGTTGAATGTTATATTTTAAAGTCCTTATGAAGACATCAATCCTCTACTTCTCTAGAATATCATTTAACCTTATATTCAATTTTTAGAATTCCTCACTGAGCTCTGCCATTGAACCATTTCGTTTGAGATTTATCAATTAGCTAAAGAAGGTGTTGCTTTGTGTATCCCCATAATGTGCCATCATTTCCTCCGTGAAAATTGACCAAATTACTAGTGGTTTATGAGAACAAATCCCTTTATACCATAAAAATTGATTCGGTTCTAAATATAAAGATGCGATGCGTACCTTTTGTAATAGTTGCACATCATGTAGATCAAAATATTTCTTCATCTGTAGTATCCATGTTATTGGATCCTTGCCATCAAAGTTCCTCATATCGATCTTTGGAATATGGTGGGTCTTCAATCCAATGTTAGATTCTATGAACTCATGATTAACATTTATTTTTTTTCTCATCATGAGTTTGCTCTATTATCTTTTCGTCATTAGGGGACCTTTCTTGTAGCAACTTTGTCCCACCTTCCTTCAAACCTTCCATGTATTTCTTCAAATATTCCATGTCTTTCTTCAAATTTGCTTCCCTACCATCGATATTAGATTCCATGGCACATAAAAAACTATTTATCTTAGCTTCGATTTCATTCTTTAAATCTTCCATCCAATTTTGCTTACTAGGTGTTTCTATTTTCTTGATTCAAGTCATTATTTTTCTTTCTTTTAGCATCTCGATCATGAATTTGTTGTATCTCTAAAATTTCGGATCTCCAAGGTTTGAAATTACAACCTGCAGTAGACCTTTGTGTCCTCTTTCCAATTCCACCAGTCTGATCGAAATTGGATTCTCCACAAAAGAGTTATGCCCAATCTTCCAAGATGACCTTCTTATATACTTTTTCAGTAGATCAAACTTGTACAAAGTGCCACGTGTTACTCTTTGGACCATTGGACCTAAAAATAATACACAGAAAGGTACAGTCCATCATCTTTTTGTATCTTCTTACGAAATTTCAATCTAATGCTCAAAGAGAAAGTTATAAGGATTTTCCCCAGGTCAGTGGTTTGGGATGTAATTCGAGAGCCTGCAGAAACCCTAAATTTCCTGGACTGTATCTCCGAACATATAGCGAAACAAGATCTGAAATTCAGGCCCGAGCTTCACTATGATTTTGGCTCAAATGGAATTTTGGAGCTTGCAAAAACCCTAACTTCCTCAGATCATGTCTTCGAAACTATAGCGAGACAATATCTGAAATTTGGACCCGAGGTTCAGAACGATTTTGGCTCAAATGGGTTTTTTTTAGCTTCTGAAACTTCGTATAAAAAAAGTTATATCAAAAATTCTACGATGACCTGTTTGGAGCAACGAAACACTAGAATCCAAAGCTCTGATACCAAATGTTATGAAACCAGCTCACAAAAAGATAGAAAAGATAGATCAACGACTTAAAGGTCAGCCTCTTCGAGGGGGCAACCTCCTTTACATTACACAAATGAACAATTCTTGGATGATACAAATGACAAGACCTCCTTTCTATATATAGGAGTCTAAGGGGTCATAATATAATCAGAGCCGACATAACAATAATAATGTAAGGGCACAACAATAACAATAGTGGGCTTCTATGGGGCACAATAATAACAATATGGGGACTACATGGGAACAACAATATAATAAGGGGGTTGCACTAATAACAATAAGGGGTACACTAGTAGTATAGGGACCTAACACAAATACTCAAATACTTAATATTAAATGCTTATTAAATATTTGAAAGGAGTTGAACACTTGGTGTATGACACTTCATTTCCTAGATAGGGTTGTTCTTGCAAAGGAATGAGAAAAGGATGATGGGAGAAATACTTGACATATACAGAAATGGATGGAAGAGTGTTCAACAAGGAATTGAAACATAAAATGGGGTACAACTTTCTCTCTCTCAAATAGTGGAGGTCTGGAAACTTTTCACTACACAAAGTTGTCCAAAATGTCAAGAAGAAACATCTTGGTTAGGAACCTTTTTTCCAAATCATTCTTCTTAACTCACTTTTCTTTACAAAGCTACCCCAATGAATAGTTTCAATAGTGATTTTGGCATGGTTTTATTTTAAAAATAAAAACTCTCAAATCAGTGTATCATGCAATGTAGTATTGAGTCTCCCCAAATGTTGTCACAACCCATGCTACATGTTGGTTCCCACACCCCTATCCAATCACTATCTCGATACTATCTTAATTATTTATGAGGTGGCTTGTCCTTACCACTATTTTTCTCCTTAGTTTTAAATAAAGAAAAAATCCATTAAGCACTCTTAATATTCATAATGCCTTTTATTTTGAAATGACCAGAACATGTCCATCTCCCATGACTTTCATTGATCATCATTTCTTCCCTTATGCTTCTTCCATCAAAAATTTGGGTTTTTTGTTGTGTCAATAATTATTATGATGGCTATAATTTTCACAGTGAGCACTTAATTGATAATTTGACTTCCATTTTTTCATTCATCAAAACCTTCCATCAAATATTTGGGCCTTTTATACTCCCTTGTGGTTTATAATCACTATAAAAGTGAAATTTTTAAGCTCCCTGCAAAAATTCTTCATTGGATATCACTAATCCCATCATCATAATAAATTTCCACATGTCTATGTGACTTGAAGTTATCTGTGCCTAGTCCCAAATGAAGATTTCCGATGATTGTTTTCTTTGTTATACTTTTGTGTTTTTTTCTAGATTTCCCTGGCCATCTTTCATCAAAAACTTTTTGCACCATTTTCATTGTAAATATTTATCTCAAACAACTTCCCAATGTTTCAATTGTTATGGTTATTCTCAATTGTTTAATGTTTCTAGATTTCACAACAATCCTTCCATTGAGTTTTGGAATTCTTACTGACCTCCAATTTTATCAATGACTACACTAAGGCTCAATGATGAGGTTTAGTACAACATCAAGGATCAAACCTTTCATCCTATGTTGAAGTCTCCCATTACATGCAATGCATTTCCACTATTGGATTTGATTACTTAACCAAATCTTTGTAAATTTCTCTAATGTCTCAATAATGCCTTCTTGGGTTTGAACTGTTAACCTCTTGATCCACTATAGTTTCACATTATAACTATGTTCCCTTGATTTTGATGGTTGAACCTCGTCAAATTAAACAAAGGTTTACCCACTTCATGGAATTCGAAATATGGACCTTCTCAAACACTACAAACCATGTTATATTGATTACTCAAATATTCTTGACACTCGAACTAAGCTCAAATACCACTTTGTGGTATACCACCTATGCTTGCCCCACCATAAAACAAGAACCATTCATCATATCATGAATTTTTTCATTGATGAAAAGAAATTTTTGTCTATGAACCAAATTGGCATTTAAACAACATCCAATAAATTGTGAATGCAACTAAATGTGGCATTACAAATGAATACATGGAATTCTTAATATATGACTATCGATAATTTAAAAACATGCTCAATTAACAAATATTTTTTCACGTAATACCATCCCATTAAAGAAAAACTCAAATATGAAACAAAACTCAATGAATTATATGACAAAAATACAAGACAATAAAATGAGAAACATGATATTGAGATCAATTTCCTTTCTTATGAAGGTTCATAGTGAACATGGGAATTTCACCCATGAACTTGTGAAATCGATGATTGGTTGAGCAATCATCATCAATGTGACCCTAATCTACCAAAATCACATTAGGATCACACACAGTCCCATCCATATGATATGTGACTCCTTGTAGAGGCAAATCGTCCTACAAGAGGGAAGCATGTCAAAAGAAAGAACCAAATTCAGGGGAGAAAGATAATAACCTCACGTTAACCTCTAAAGCTAAACTGCATTAACAATAAATTCTCATTTTGATTATAATCATTTCCAATATAGTGTTTACATAAGAGTGGTTGAACTCCCAAATAGTGTGAATGCTACAGCCAAGCCAACATGATCTCTCTCCCATTAAACCAAATTTATGCTCATGAATTGGAAAAATCTGGACAGTTACCATAAATTCTAGCAATTCATATTTCCTTCGAGTCCCTCAACAAATTTCAATCAATTTATGGAATTGTTCAACCTAATGATTAAAAAGACAATTTGAAGCATTTGCCTTTTGTATAAATCTCTTCCTGGGGGAATTCATCACAATAAGTTTTTCAATGCATTCCATGAGAGTTTAAGCATTAAATTGCGCTCTAGGAGACCTAGTATGTTTGTCCTTAGTTCTAAGCTCAATGAAACTCAATGAATCAATTGCAATTGCAAGGTTATTTATCCTTCCTGACCTCGCTAATCATTACAACCATGGATTTCTCATCAAATCCAAGTCCTTTTATCTTAAACTAATGACAAAATCCACTACATGTGAACAACTCTCAAGTTCACAGGTTCATAATGTAGGTTGCAAAGAATTGCAATTATGGAAGGTCGTTTCAATTACATAGGAGAATGTAAGAAGTTTCAAAAACCAAATAATGGGTAATATACCTTAGTTTGGCATAATAACTTGTTTTCTCCTGCAAACATCAAAAAGACTTTCTTTGGACACATGATGTAGATGTGATGCTATATCCATAACCTGGCACATGATAAAAGGTAGGGGGATCTCCTTGTGACATGTTGCAAGTAAATTTTATCATGGACCTATTTTTATCTTGCCATCTCATTAACTCATAGCCCCCTTGTGCTCCTAGTAGCTAGCACTCTTTTTAATGGTTTTTCCTTACAAATCCAATATAATTTTTGACATTTTTTGAAATTACAAATTTGAATTGTTGAAATTGTAGAATGTGGCTCATCTAATGAAAATGGGACTTAAAAATCTAAGGTGTAAGAATTTGCAAATTTGCAGATTTTCATTGTCAAAATAAAGTTTTTTCATTGCAAAATTTCATCAAGTTATCAAGCCAACATATTGTTATAATATTAGATAGCTCCTAAAGGTAGTGTCATATAGATGAATAAGAAGAACAGGGGTACGCTTCTCCATTTGTTTTATTCATAAGCACATGTACATTGTACAAGTGTGAACCAATTCCAAACAATTTGATAAGTTAAAGAATACATACCATATATTTTAGTTTGTTTCACATATAAACAATTGGGTCTAGCTTGAATGGTCAAGAGGAATGATTAATATCATTCCCAACCAATAACATTTTGAGTCCTCAACAAGGCTATTGTTGTAAAGCCTCCAACAATTTTAGATACTCAAGCATAGTGTTCATAAGTAGTACTGGTTAACATTAATAATTAGTATTATCTTTTAAGCTTAAAAATTATTAATATTATTGTTATTATTAATATTGATAAATAATTTCTGAAGAGTTTATGAAATCTACATACTCCAAATACATATTAGCATGATCTACCAATTTGTGATTTTCTGATTTTTCTTCTGCCAATATAAATTACATTTTTCCAAGAAAAATGTTTATTAATATTAATTGTAATAAAATTATATTTTTTATGGAAAAAAATAATCTACTAATTGATATTAAATATTAAATTTAATGATAGTTAACTTCAATATTATTTTAATTCTATTATTAAGACAAATTAAAGTATTTATTATTAAATAGTATTGGGGTCATTAATTTATTCTTTATTTATATATTAATATTAACTATTAGTTATTATTTAGTTGATATATTCAAGTAATTTATAATTTAAGATCATTCTAGTTTTGTTATTAATGTAAATAAAAGTAGTTGTTATTAAATATTACGAGGATTTATTTTGTTATTTTAGTTAATATATTTAGTTAATATATATATCATATTTTTAATAGTATTAATTTTAACCTTAATTATTCTATTAATTATTAAATATTATTGTTAATATTTTAATTTTAATTATTAGTTTTAATAGTTTTTTTCCTCTTACTTTTGTAGTTAGTCACTGAAATTTTAGAGTTTCTCTTACATATATTTCTATTGGTTTGACCAGATTTTTATTATTAATTCATCATTAATTTGTCCTAAAGATGAACTACACTTGTGATGTCTATGTAAAAATAGCAAAGACATAGATCAAAACCTCCAACTTATGCAAAAACGGATTTACACTAAGTACTCTATTCAAAATGAAAAAAAAAAAAAATCGAACAAATATTTCTTTAAAATATATATTTAAACCTTGTATCACTACTATATCACTGCTTTTTATACATTACTGAAAATATTGTATATACAACCATGGTATAAAACACCCCAGCCATATCATACACTATTTTTGCAAAAGTTATTGAATTGAATGACGTTAATAAATAGTTTTTCTTTGAAACCCATCTTGGGCCATGCAAACCCACACGGCCATGTATATATATATAAATTCAGCCCACACTCGTGGTATGTATTGTTCTCAAATAGGTAGCAAGATATGTTAGCTAAGGTTGTTCACATATGGGATACTCAATAATAATAATTTACACCTTTTATATAGTTTATCTCACGTTGAATAATCTTTACACCTTTGTTAAATAATTTACACCTTTTATATTATTTATATCATTTGTGTTAAATAGAGAGATACAAATCAAATTTATCTAATCTAATTTCTTTATAGATATAAAATCTCCAATATGTATCTTCGTCACGTGGTTAACAAGATTTATTTATTATTAGCAACTCATTGTAGAGGTTGTTTATAAACAATTTTGGCGGGACAAGCTTAGAAAAATTAACGAATCCATTGTCATTTATTATTTATTAAATAAGCATTGAAGAAGTTATATTTTTTATATAAGAATATAATCAATCCTATTCCTCGTAAAATGTAAGCTTTTGGATTTCGCTGTCCACAATACTGGTGTAATGCCAACCAATAAAGTTAAAATTATTCATTATTCATGCTATGCATACCCTCTAGCCTATAAAGTTCATTCTTTCTTGTAAATACAATTTAATTTAACATGTGCCTAAGGGTTTTGGGAAAGAAACCATAGCAGGGTTGTACAAACAGATTCTAAATCCACCAAATACACACCAACACGAGTATGGTTTGTATTGTTTATATCTCCCTCCTCAAATATCAATATCAATATATATGGTCGCACTCATAGCTCACCTCAATTTTGGGATGCTTCTTTTAATAAACCCTTTCGCCGTCCGAATAACCTAATTAATTATTGGTGTGGACTCACCTAATTGTTGGTGGTGAGTTTAATTTCTCCCTCAGCCATATCCGGGCCCGCCCTGACCCTTTCTCATGCAGATTTCTTTAGAAGCCCGTAATTACCTTGTGGATGTCGAGCCCACCAAGCTCTCTCCAACATGGAGGAAAAGAGGCTCACAGGATTATTGGATTGACAGGTTCTTCATTGTTGAAGACTTATTTGAATCTCTCTCTCTCCCCCTCTCTCTCTCTCTAATCAGGCAAGGCAATGGGTGGGAGAAGGTGGCATCTCCGATCACTCTCTCATTTTTCTAGAGATTAAAAGTTTCGCCCCCCATTTTTCTAGAGAATAAGGGTTTAGCCCAGAAGTAGGTCAGTGCATTCAAACTAAATTTCGCCCAGTTGGGTGATGAGGAGTTCATCTCTTTGATAAAATCAAACTATTCCCCATACTCCACTATGTTAGAGGTCTCGATTGTTGCTCAGTTTGCATTGAATCTGAAAAGAACCAAGCAAAAGATAAAGGAGCGGGCAAAGAGAAAAAAGAGCGGGAGGTCCAAGAACTTGAATTGATTATAAAAGGAGTGGAGGACATTTCTTCCTCCTCCGAGGAAGGTTTTTCCTCCCCAGACACTTTTTGCCCACCATCAATCTCCAGAAAGCAAAAGATAAGACTTTTAAAAGGCAAAGCGGAGGAATGGCATTTAAAAAGTAAAGCTATATGGTTAAAACGCCGGAATGAGAATGCTAAGTGTTTTTAACCATGAAGAGATATGAGGAGAAGAAAGGAGGTTCCACAAAAGTTTCCAAAACCTAGGCTCAAGTTATTAGCAGTTCTGCTAATAGGGAAGGAGAAGCAAACATTCAGGTTGGCAACATGCAAAATAGAGAAAGCAAGGAAAGGTAAGATAGTGCAGCAAACATAATTATTCAAAGGGTGAAAGACTACAGGAAAAATGAATGTACTCTTGACCTTGCAAGAGACTTCTTGAAAGACAAGTTGTTATGGCAAGGACAAATATGCCAAGCATGGAGAATATGTAAGTTTAACAGTGAGAGAGTCAGGGATATAAAAGTCATCATGCATAGCTTGAGTGATAAATATATCATTCTAAGCAAGAAGCAGCTCTTGAGGGGTTCTCGCTTTTTTCTAGAAGAAGATTTAACTGTAAGACAACAAGAGGAAAGGAGGGAGGAAATGTCAAAGTTTAGGGCAGCAAGAGATGGGGGAGAGCATGGATTTATAAAGATAAAGTTGTGATCGCACGATTTGGACCTCCTTCCAAAACGGGCAACAAGACGATAACAAATAAGAGGCAACAAACTCTTTAGCATGAAATCGGGAAGCAAGGCCAATATGGATAAGCAGGGACAAAGACTCAAGAGTGAATCTTGCATGTCAAAACAAATAGCAATCAAGTCATACACAGGGTTCATTAAAATTAGTTTGTTGGAACTGCAAGGGTTACCCATGGAGACAAGGACCGAGGTTAAGGCCTATTGTGGAAGATAAAAACATAATTTGCCTCATACAAACACATGAGCATGAAGGGTGCAAGACACCTTTGTTTGAAGGGAACTAGAAGATAGGAGTGTGGAACAAGGCAGCGAGGAATGGCAAAGGACACAGGGGTATCATGGTACTAGTGAGAGAAAAAGAAGGTTGTTTCATTCAGGGAGAAAAAGAAGACTCAAATAAACAATTTGTTTGGTTTAAAATATTAAAAAATAGAAATCACATCATAATTATAGCATGCTATTTTGCACCACAAGTTTCAAAAATCTACAAAAGTAGAGTGTTTGACCGCAAAGATCCCTTTGCAGCCCTTAAAGCAGATATTGCAACATATTCTCAGCTAGGTGAAGTTCTTAGAGTGGATGATTTCAATGTTAGGACTACAAGTGAGCAAACTAACATTCTTTGTTGTAAAGAAGACTGCGACCCTATCTCGCTTACAAAAGAGAGTAATCATCAGCGAGAAAGAATTTCAGAGGACAAGGGATGCAATCTCTTTGGTGAACAATTGTTTACTCTATGTAGGGCTTTCGAATTAGTCACTTGTAATGGTTTGACTAAATGGGAAAAGTCTGGTAATTTCACTTGCAATACTTACAATGGAGAAAGTGTAGTATATTATGTAATATGCTCGCATAGTTTGTGTGAGAAAATGAAGTTTTGATTGGAGACCAGTTTTGGGACTTAAAATCAAATCACAAGTTGGAAAGATGCAGTTAGCATCAAAAACTCAGTGTGTTCAACAAAATCTACCAAATGGCAGAACTCTTTTAACTCCAGAAAATTGTAATACCTTCGAAATAATGATAGAGAGGCTCTTGGAGAAGGAGAAAATCTCATTTCACAGTCTTAATAGTCACGAATTAACATATTTAATTCAAAGTGCACTTGCAAAGTGCATGTTATGAATATAATTTATAACAAATAAAATAAATGTAAATTGTAAATAATCAAATATTGATTAGGGTAAATAGTCATTAAGTTAAGCGAAAAGGCACATCTAAAAGACATGCCCAGTCACGGAAAGACACCTGCTTTATATATATGCGGGTCCTCATTGTAACAATCATCATTTATACATTTATATAAATTAATAAATTATTAGTATTATTAAATACCTCGTGTATTTTTACATTCAAGTCTACAAGCTATCAGTTTTATGCTTCAAAGGTATCAGAGCCATGACACACAATATAATCATGCGGGTCTTTGAATGTTGTTCATCGCACAATGCGACATTATATTCACGTCCTGAATGCGTTGAGTAGTTTAGTAAAATTCAAGAAGCATTTCAGCGTTTAGAAAAATCATACGCAGAAGTTAAAGCATGTCAAAAGGAAATCAATAACAAGGAAGATGATAGCGACAATGAAGAAACAAAACAAGATCAAGATGAGGACTATCCTGACAAACAAGGAGATGTACAATATCATATCAACAAAGAAGAAGTGGTCAATGAAAATCTACCATCGGTGGCTCTTGAGAAAAAGTAGGTTTTTGAATATATAGAATCTATAAAAGAGGATGTAAAACAATATAAAATGAATGAACAAAATGAGACTCTAGAGACTAATCAAACAAACAACAACCTAAAAATTTATAGAGAATGCGAGGAAGGATTTAATGATGATGAAACACCTATTAACAAATATTTTAAAATCAACCATGTAAGTTATTGGAATAGAAAACTGAAATATAGAAAATATCAAGTCTGCCCCAAGACATTTAAACTTGAAATACCAATCCCCATTAAAAATAGTAGAATAAGAAGACAACAAGGCGGATGCAGAGAGGGAGTATCAATGTATAGAAATGTTGATAATGGGCAGTATAAAGAGCAATATAAAGAGTTTTCTGGTGACAGTAAAAATGATGAAGCCGGAAAGAAGAACCCAAGCCATAATTACAATAGTGTTTGGTTTCTACACCTGAGAAAATTAACCTCAACAGGGACTAGCTGTCCTGGGCGTGTAATTTTTTACTCTAATTTTGTTGGTAATCAACAAAGGGTATCAAATGTTAATGGCAGTCATACCTTGGTTGGATTTGGACAACCTTCTGGGCAGAAAGTAAATTTAGTATATTATGATGGTAGATAGAAGTTGCTAAATCAGAGAGCATTCTATACGAATTCCTATTTGACATCTTCAATGCAACAACTCATGTATCCGGACCATGTGGGGGATGATTTTACTTCATATATGTCTTCAAAAAAAAATGTAGCAGGAAAGGGAAAGTCCACTCCAGGTCAGTTACCCCAGTTAACTGTTGTCAAAGAAGAAATCCCTGAAACAGTGGGTATTATGCAGAGAAGCAACAAAGTTATATCCAAGCTTATGGATGAAAAATTAGACATTTCAAGGCCAGAGTTTGATAACCTTTGCTTGAACTCTGACAAATTTCTTCTCCCGGAACTCATTCATGTAGCTGAAATTTTACTTGAGCCCACTGCCACTTCTAAAGGCCTTCAATTAACCTTCATGCACACCAAAGCCTGCCCCGGACTGTTGTAGGAGACAAGATTCAGATTCTTCATGTTTTGCTCAACATTGTAGGTAATGCTATCAAGTTCACAAAGAAAGGGAACCTAAGAGTAGATATTTCTAGCAAGCTTATAGATGGCAAGGATCATACTGAACTAATAATGCGCAAACTGAATTCTTCTGCTAAGATTCACCTTGTGGTGAAAGGAACGAGCGGTGGAATAAGCCCTACTATTATACCACAACTTTTTAACAAATCTGATGAAGTGCATAATGACATAGCAGAAAGTGGCCTTAGCTGGCCAATCTCAAAGGAATTTACAGAGCTTATGAAAGGAAAGATTTGGATTGAGAGTGAAGCTGCAGAGAATGATACGACCTGCCATTTTATCTTCCCAGTCAAGATCGTTCATAATTACGAGCACAAACCTCCCCTTTGGGGTATTGATTACGAGCTCTTCACTTTCGAAGACGCGGACATTGAAAGTGTGGTGTTGCAATCAGGAAAACCACCATCCTCAGTGCCTAGTTATCATAGCCATTCCCACTATCTGCAACAATCATCATCGCTACAGCTACCGAAGGACCTCGACTCGCCATCGAATCTTTACGGAGCTGCTGGTTTTGGTAAACCCCACCAATGCTTGTATCACCATCCATTCACCGTTGCCCAACAAACCAGACATTGGTGTGAACTTACACTTCCCCGAGGGTTGAGAAACGGGTTCTACGCCGCCAAGTTTCCATGGGTTTGGTCGTTGTTATCACGAGTTGAGCTGGCGTCAACAGGAAATGTTCCAGCAATTCTCCCTCACGCAATATATCGTTTAAGTGTGGCTCCAGCGACGTCAATTCAAATGACAGATATCATTTCGAGTCATGGGTTTTCAACAGAGGTGACTCGTGGGTTTTCAAAGGACATGTTTGTGGTTGTCAAGGGACGGGTCTCAAACAACACGAGGGTTCACCATCACACCGTTTAAAAAAATAAAACGATTGTTGTCACATGTTTTTCTCACAACTTATCAT